>JABFAF010277894.1:0-13473 GCA_013677275.1 Gossypium schwendimanii
TTAAAAAAATTATTAAGACAAACAGTGGTGGATGATAAATGTACTCCACCAATGTTGTTAATTATGTTTAGTTTTAATTAAGTTTAATTAATTTAATTAAGATTAATTAATTAGTAACCAAAGTATGTAAGTTAAAATAAAAGAAAAACCAAACATTTTCTTGTAGTCTTCTTCATTTCACGAAATAAAAGAGAGAAAGTTAGGGTTAAAAACTTTTAAACTTTCGGCTTCAATTTGGTAACTTCAAATTAGTCTCTCTCTTTTTTGTTTTTGTAATTTTTATGTTTTTGAGGTCGTGGGAGCTTGACTTAGCTAGTCCATATACCAATTTGCAAAATTGTTAAAGTTTCTAAAAGTTGTCATTGGTGAGTTCTTGATGAAATTGGTATTAAATGGTTAGATTTTAAGCTTAGATATGAAAAAGGACTAATTTGTAAAGTGAAAATTATTAGTTTTGAATATAGGGACTAAAGTCTAAATATTTCAAATTTGGTATGAAATTTCTATAATTATAGATAGTAGTGGGCCTTAAAAGGATGTATTTGAGATCGATTTCAAAACTGAAGTTCAAATTTGAAAGATATGACAATTTTGATTTTATGGACTAAATTGAATAAAATAAAAAACTTTAGGGAGTATTCGAATAATAAAATTAAGGTGATATATGCATATAATAAGATGATATAATATGTGTGTAATTGATTAATTGAATTGAATTATTGTTTAGATCGGGATTTAAACCAAACCGGATAATTGGGGAAAAAATAAAATTACTTATTAGTCCTTGCAATTCAACTTGTCTGTTGATTTAATCAGGTAAGTTCATATGGTGTACTTTGTTTAAATTGTTATCTATTTAAAATTGTGTGAATATGCATGTGTTTAGTTGAATTTGAATTGTTTATGATTTGGTATAAAAGGTGAGATTGGACTAAATTGTAAATAAATGAATATTAACTTATATGTTAAAATTTCCCTAATGAACTTAGTAAAGTCTTGTACAATGGATATGGATTGATTATCGATGATTAACGAGATCCAGCATTTATTTCGGACTGGAAGATACAGGTGACACAAGTTTAGCTCGGACGAGTAACCTGATGTCATTTTAAAGGTTTAGCCAAACGGGAAACTCGACACAAATATATGTTCAGCTCAGACGATCATTTGGTATACCAAAGATATTTGTGACACAGGTTTAGCTCGGACAAGTAACCTAATGTCAATTTAAAGGTTTAGACTGAACATGTAACCTGACATGTATATATTTCAGCTCGGATGAGCAATTGATGTGTCGAGGATACTTGGGACATAGGTTTAGCCTGGATTGGTAACCTGATGTCGTTTTAAAGATTTAGCCTGAACGAGTAATCAGTCATGTATATATTTTCAGCTAGGACGAACGATTGATGTTTTGAGAATACTTGGAACATAAGTTTAGCCTGAACTGGTAACCTGATGTCATTTTAAAGGTTTAGTCCGGACGAATAACTTGACATGTGTATATATATTAAACTTGGACGAGCAACTGGGGTTTTAAGATACTTGTGTATGATGTGAGTTTAATGTATAAATGATTAAATGTTGAATTAAACTTGAATGTTGATTTGGAGTAATGACATGATTATATATATGTATGATTTCAATATCCCTTAATTAATCGAGATTGAAAATGTGATATTCAAATGACATGAATTGGGTTGATATATGATTGATATTGCTATATGATTTGAATTCTTGATAAGCTCACATTAACATTGTTGTTATGATTTTTCATGTTTAGATAATCTATGTCAAGCTAGTAGCTTATTGTGTTTGAATTAAAAGTTAAGGTAATATTTTGTTTAAATACCTATGAACTTACTAAGCATTTGAAATGCTTACCTCGTTAATTTCCCTTTCCTGTAGATTGGTAGCTTGCGAAATGTCGATTGGATCTATGAAAAGCACACATTATCCCGTTATTAACTCGATAATCTTTCGTTCATTTTAAAGTTCGGTTACATGGAATGTACTTAAGTGTTTATATATATGTTAATATAAGAATGATAGTATAGTTGGAACCTTTGGTAATGTTTGATTTTAAAAATGATAAGCCTTGTTATTATGGTATATGATGGTAATATGTTGAAATATGATTGTGGCAAGAAAAAATGGTACAAATGGATGTATTTGGTATGTTTTGAAAGGCTTTGAGTTAGAAATTTTTTTGATATGTACCTAATGGATTGGTTTGAATGTATTAGTATTGAAATGTTAAGATCAATGGTTGAATTGTTGGTATAGTTGGAATAAAGATGACTGTAGATGTTTATATACATGTTTTGAAATAATTTGGTATGCTTTTATGCATATATGTTTGGTCAAGCTTGAAATAGGTATCCAAAAGGGCTTAAATTGTGCCAAAAACAAAATCCACGTCGTGACGTCAAGCGATGGTCATCATGACGAGACCTGGATTTCTGGTCACGGTGTGATGAGGAAACCCATCATCACAACAAGGCAAGCCAGTATGTCATGTTGCGATAAGGAACCTTCTTATGTCGCGACGTCATTTTGAAATTTTGAAAATGTTACAAGTTGGTCCTTGTTCAATTTCGGGCTAACCTTAGAGCATATGTAGGCTTGTACAAAACCCGAGAAAGGTTGTATAACATAATTATGAATTGAAATGATTATGTTTGAATATTTTATGTTTTGATTTGAATGTTTTATGTTTCTAGTTGCTCCGACAACAGATGTGACATCTCATAGCTTGAACCCGATGATCAGGTCGACAAGGGGTGTTACACATGTTATCCAATTCAAGTATAATTCGATAGACACCTTTCTTCCGAGCTAATAGTAGACCTTTGTAAGCACCCCATAGTTCAACTTTTAAAGTTGAGCAAACCTCAATAGGCTTAATAAATCCTTACTGCCACTCACTATTATGATCTCTTGCCTCCCAACTAGTTGAAGCCACATTCGAATCCTCTTTCTAAAATCCATCTATAAATCAATATTTGAATTACCCAAAAGTTAATCGAAGAAAAGGAAAAATTACGGATTAGTCATTGACAGCTCACTTACTATCATTTTGCAAGCTAAGTTCATATGGTGTAGTTATGTTTGTAAATATATTAGATGAGTTTAAATTATGAAATTATATCTTGTAACTGCATTTTGAATTTGTTATAAAATGGTACAAAAAGGTGAGAAATGAACTGAATCTCAAAGAAATGAACTAACCTGTTATATTTGCTCGAATGAATGTAAGAAATGATAAGATACAATTGGCATGCCAATAGGGTTATTTGTGTGCTATACGGGATATGGTACGAAATGATATTGATGTATGGAAAATTTACTATTTAAATTGAATTTAACATTTTTTATGGATAACCAAGTTTTGCCTTTATAAAGACCATTGTTACTGATTGTCTTTACGAAAACCTTAATGTGTTCTGGAGGGATGTAATGTCTTATGACATTTGATGCCTATGGGCTTACCACTTCAATGCTCAGGTGTGTATTAGAGTTACCATTTGGATGAACAATTTGGTGTGTTTTGGTGGTTACCCGTGTATTTGTATCTGTTTATTATAGTTCATGGGGCTAAACAGTTATGACAACAAGGTAAATGAGTGAATGTTAGTATGTATTGTAATAAAAATGGAAATATAAGATTGAATGATTGAAATGATAATTTGTTTTCTGATTTGATATGTTTATATGATGACTGAATAATGTAACTGAAGTATATATATTTGATGATAGTGATTGAATGTCATTGATATGAGCTTAATTGTATTATATAGATTGAAATGCTATAAGACTTGTATCTAGTGATCTCACATTATTGTTATTAAATGCGAAAACATGAAAGTTGTATAGTTAGATAATTCATTATGTTAATTGTGAATCGAGGTGAGTTTACTGTTTTAAAACATATGAACTTACTAAGCATTCGAAATGCTTACTCTATTTCGTTTTCTGATTCTATAGTGGTCATTTTGTGGAACAAGTCGATCGGATCACCTTGGAGCTCACACTATCTAGCTTCTAACTTAATAGACTTTTAACGTTCCAGACTCAATTACGTGACATGTATATAGGAGATGTTTTGCATATGTGTTTACTTTAAATGTTTATGACTTTGAACCATAAATGATGTAATTAATGGACCTTGGTCTGTTGTCCACGCATCCTTCCAAAACTAAACTAATTGCCCACTCCTCATACTCTATATAATGCTTCGTTTAATGTAACTCTAATTTTTACAAAGTCCCTTCCATAATAAGGAGCCATTACGACATTATAAAGTCATAGGCACAAGTCCCTCCCATTTGTATTTGGCTCGAAGCACCCGAATCCATAAGTGATCCTTATTATGTAAAAGGTGAAATCCAATTTTCTTTAAAAATGACCTATTCAAGTATCTCATCTTTTGGGTTCTAAAACCCCTATATGAACAAGGTTAATAGATTGTATCATACAAAACCAGATTCATGCTTATATGTTCTTGTGTATGTCCCCAAATAAAATTTCAAATAATCTTCTCCATCTCTCCCCAAACCCCTTTATTGAGGATTGCATCGTATAAATGGGAATGTAGCTAAAACAACTTTTGCTAATGTCCCTCTACTAGATAACTTTTATCACATCTTCTGTAAAGATATGTATAAGTATCTTTTGTGACCCGTTGGTGCAATAACAAAACTCCAAGCTATTTTCTTAGATTATCCATACTTTGTGAACAAATCTTAGAAAGAAGATTGTTATTTTATTTTTAATTATGTTACAGACTTTATAAGGAGAACTAAGATCAAATAAGGAAACAATCCCTAAAAATTAGTACTAAAAATCAATAACTTCCTAAGAATTAGAGATTAATATTAGATCCTACTATACAAGATAACTCCTAGGACTAAGGAAAGTATTCTATCCTTAATCTTAGGGATTCTAATACTCCCCCTCAAGCTGGTGTGTAGATATTTATCAAACCCAGCTTGCCGATGAGTTCCTCGAACATGTTCTTATTCAAGCTTTTAGTTAGCATGTCTGCAACTTATTGCCTGGTAGGTAGGTAGGTAGGTGATGCACACTTCTTCTGAGTCAATTTTTTACTTAATGAAGTGGCGATCTATTTTTACATGTTTGGTGCGATCGTGGTGAATAGGGTTATGAGCTATGCTGACAGTTGCTTGGTTGTCACAATACATCTTTATAGGTTTAGTGTAGAGCACTTTTAGTTTTACCATTAGTTGTTGTATCTAGATTCCTTCACATATGCCATAGGATAGTGCTCGTTACTCTACCTCTGTACTGTTGCGTGCTACAATAGGCTACTTTTTACTTCTCTACGTCATAAGATTGCCCCACACATAGCTACAATAACCACTTGTAGAATGTCTATCATTAACAAACCCTGCCCAGTTTGTATTAGTGTAAATTTTCACACTTTTACTGGCAGTTTTTTTGAAGTGTAGGCCTTTACCGGGGGTCCCCTTTAGATATCTTCAAATTCTGTAAGCAGTTTACAAGTGCTTCTCTCTTGGGGCATGCATGTATTGGCTGATAACACTCATACCAAATACTATGTCTAGACGAGTGTGAGATAGATAGATGAGTCTTCCTACCAGGCGTTGATATCTCCCCCTGTCGACTTCTTCTCTATCTTTATCAGTTCCCAATTTGAGATTAAATTCCATGGGAGTTTCAGCTGGTTTACACCTCAACATCCCAACTTCAGATAATAGATCAAGAATATACTTTCTTTGGGAGATGCAAATCCCTGTTTTAGACCTTGCTACTTCCATTCCAAGGAAGTACTTATGGTTCCCTAAGTCCTTAAGTTCAAATTCAGTACTAAGAAATTCTTTTAGACTTTGAATTTCGCTTGAATCATCCCGAGTTAATATTATATCATCTACATAAACAATGAGAATGCAACATTTCCCACCTTTTGAATGCTTGTAAAACATGGTATGATCTGTCTGTCCCTAGGTGTAGCTCTTACTGATCATAGCCTTGGCAAATCGGCTGAACCACGCCCTTGGAGACTACTTCAGTGCATATAAGAACTTCTTCAACTTGCATACTTGGCCCTTGCTTTCTTCAAAACAGGGTGGGAAATCCATGTGCATTTCCTCATTTAACTCTCCATTGAGGAATGCATTTTTTACATCCAATTGAGTCAAAGGCCAGTCCATGTTGACAGCTAGGGATAGAAGAACTCGAATGGTGTTTAGCTTAGAAACCGTTGCAAACATCTCGTCGTAGTCTAGGCCATAGGTTTGGGTGAAACCCTTAGCGACAGTTCGAGCTTTGTGTCGATCAATGCTGCTATCAGATTTAAACTTTATGGTGAAGATCCATTTGCATCATACAGTCTTCTTCCCACTAGGTAGATCCGAGATTTCCCAAGTTTTATTTACCTTGAGAGCCCTCATTTCTTCCATCACAGCTTTTCTCCACTCAGCAGATTCAAGAGCCTTTTTTATATTTTTTGGAGTTTCCACAGAACGAACATTAGACACAAAAGCTCTATAAGACTTAGATAAGTTTCCATATGATACAAACCTGGAAATAGAGTGTTGAGTGCAACTTCTTGTGCCCTTTCTAACAGCAATTAGAAGATAGATGGATGGCGATAGAGGTGAGACTTTTGTTTCGGAATAGTCCTCAGTTGGGAATGAACTTGGCACTGCTGTCTCAGTTTTAGGAGGATGCTGTCGTCGAGAATAAACTCGTAATTTTGGAGCCTATTCTTACTGTACCCGCAGTTCTAGATCAGATGGCTGCTGCTCATTGATCATGCCTATTTCTTGCTGCACAGGAAAACCACTTTCTAAATCTAGAACAACAATAGCATCTTGATTTATAGGCTTGGTAATGGAGGTAGGATCAGGAGGTATAATGAGAAGGGTATTAAGAGTCTCATCTTCATTAAAAGTCTCCCCTTGAAGATGAGCTACTGTAAAGTATAGTTTATTCTCAAAAAAGGTAATATCCCGAGAGATAAACATTCAGCGTAAAGTAGGTGAATAACACTTATAGCCTTTTTGTGTTGAAGAATAGCCAATAAAAGCACATGTGTGGGCTTGAGGATCAAGTTTGGATTGATTTGGTTGGTGATTGTGGACAAAAGCTTTGCACCCAAAGATTTTGGTTGAAAGATTGGGAACACGAAATAAAGGAAAAGCCTTTTGAAGAATATTTATAGCTGTTTGGAAATTTAGAACCTTTGATGGTAGTCAGTTTATGAGATAACAGGCTACTAGGACAGCTTCTCCCCACATATATTTTGGAACCCCCATGGTGAACATTAGTGCTCAAGCCACAGCAAGGAGATGACGATTTTTTCTCTTGGAAATCCCGTTTTGTTATGGGGTGTCAGGACAAGAACTTTGCTGTATGATGCCTTGTTCAACAAGATAAGGACTAAGGACAAATTTAAAATATTCTCTTCCATTGTCAGTACGGAGAGTATATATGGTAGAGTTGAACTAGGTTCAAATCATTAAATGAAAGTTTTGGAAAAATTTAGGTGTTTCTGATTTTTCTTTGAGAATGTACCCCCAACAAATCCTAGTGTGGTCATCAATGAAAGTTATGAACCACCTAGCCCCAGTAATATTTTTTACTCTACTGGCTCTCCATAAGTCACTATGAATTAAAGAGAATGGTTGGGATTGGTTATAGGGTTTCAATGGGTATGGTACACGGGTGTGTTTGGATAGTTGGTAGATTTCACATTTCAAGGAATCAATACTTTTATTTCTAAATAACGGTGGAAGGTGTTTCTTCAAATATAAAAAGTTCGGATGTCCTAGTCTACGGTGCCATAACATAATTGTGTCTTCCTTGGAAGTAAATAGAGCCAACCCTTCTTGTCCACTGTCTTTATTCCAAATATAGAGACCACCATCAACTTTAGCAGTGCCAATCATCCTCCCTGATTTCTGTTACTGTACCACACAACTAGTTGCAGAAAATTGAGCAATGACACTTTCATCCTTAGTTAGTTTACTGATTGAAAGTAAATCACATGAGAGGTTTGGAACTTGTAACACTTCATCAAGAAAAAAATTCTTTGTTAATTGTATATTTCCAATACCAGCCACAGGTGAGTATGAGCCATCAGCAATGCGAATTCGGGACTGATTATGATAGAGTTACCTGTCATGTGATTAGAGAAACCCTAATCGAGTATCCAAGAGAATTGGTTGTTAGATTCGAAAATAATGTTGAGGGCAATACCTTGAGTGGCTAGGGATCCAAGAGCAGTGGTAGTGCCTAGTATCTTATGGAGAGCCTCAAGTTGATTTTTGTTTAGGCGAACATTAAGAGCTTTATCTGTATTAGTGGAGGTGTTAAAGGATACTAGTGCAGCCTTATTGTCCTTTTGATTTTTTCCAGGATAGCCATGTAGTTTGAAGCATTTTTCCTTTGTATGTCCTACACAGTTGCAGTGGCTGCAGCATAGCCTGATTGAGCCTGAATCATTCCCAGCATGGGGCTTTTGTGGTTGTGGGCCTCCGGAAATAAAGGCCGAGTTTTTAGTGGGATGGTAACCAGTAGTTGTCACAGGTTTAGGTTCTTTTAAGTCCCCCATCATGACAAGTCGACACTTCTTTTCTCTTCTAACTTCTACAAATGCTTCACCAATGGTTGGCAAGGAGATTCTACCCAGAATTCGACCACGGACCTCATCAAGTTCCCGGTTCAGTCCTGCCAGAAACTCATAGAGACGTTTCTTGTTGAGGTGAGTCATAAACTTGGTGTGTTCCTCACCTTCTTCCCAGTCTGCCTCATAGTACATTCCAGTTCCTGCCACAAAATTTTTAGATCATTGTAGTACTGAGTTACTTCACGTGTAACTTTTCGGATATCTTTCAATTTCAGTTTGATCTCAAATACTTGTGAGGCATTTCCAAGATCCGAGTCATTTTCTTTGATTGCATCCCACATATCTTTTGCAGTTTTGAAGAAAAGGTAGGTGCGACTAATATGGCCTTCCATTGAATTAATTAACCAAGCCATTACGATCGAGTTGTTAAGTTCCCAAATGCCATAAGTTAGGTCTGTTGTGGCTGGTTGTGGGATGTCTCCATTAATATATCCTAGTTTTCCACGACCACAGATCACCATGATAACTGATTGGGACCACTGTAGGAAATTTTTTCCATCTAGTCGATTGTTAGTGATTATAAGAGAGGAATTAAAGTCCCCTTGAGGAGTTCCTTGATTGCTGTTTGGAATCATTTGTGAGGTTTCTACAGTGTCACTTATGGGAAGGAATAAAATAGAATGCAAAAGAGATTAAAGATAAGGGACGTTTGGAACGAGATTAGAGATGTTAGGAAAAAATCTTAAGGCTCTGATACCATGAACAAACCTTAGAAAGAATATTGTTATTTTATTTTTAATTAGGTTATAGACTTTATAGGGAGAACTAAGTACAAATAAAAAAACAATCCCTAAAAATCAGTACTAAAAATCAGTAACTTCCAAAGAATTAGAGATTAATATTAGATCCTACTATACAAGGTAGCTCCTAGGACTAAGGCAAGTATTCTGTCCTTAATCTTAGGGATTCTAACCCTTTGGAATCCCAAACGATGACTTAGAGTAGCTTGCACATGATGAGAAACATTATTAGAAAAGTAAATTTGACTATTCTGACGATTCACCTTGTGACCCAAGCTAATACAAAACTTATCTAACACAATACTTATTAATTCCATTAGATCTTGCGATGGTTCAGAAAAAAGAACTGGATCGTCAACAAAGATTAAGTGACTAATAGCCGAACCACCTCTGTTAAACCTTATAGCCTTCCAATTCTACTTATCAACTTTGTGCCAAATATCTTGAGCAAGCCATTCCATACAAAGTATGAATAAATAAGGTGATAATAAGCCACTTTGATGAACCCTTCGAGATGGCAAAAATATTTTAGACAACTCCCCATTCCAATTAACTCACATGGACACTGTTCGAATGCATTGCATAATGACTCGTTTGAATCAATCCAGAATACCCACATATTGTAAAGTATCATCTATGAAATTCCACTCCAATCTATCATATGCCTTTTCAAGATCAATCTTTATTGTGACTCATCCTTTTTTTTGGACTTTCGTTTTATTGAATAAATAATTTCTTGTACTACAATAATATTATTGGTAATGTCTCCCCAAGATAAAACTAACTTAGTTTTGATGAACTCACACCGACAAGAAGGGCTTTAACTAATTCACTATAGTTTTCGACACAATTTTATATAAAACAGTGCAAAGACTTATAGTTATAGGATGAAGTTGCCTCACCGTCTCTGGACAATCAAAAATTGAAATTAGGACTAACACAGTTTTATTGACTCATGATGGGATTTGTTCCACAATAAAGACTCGCTGCACAAAATCTATAACACTCTGTTGAACATGAAACCAAGTTTTTTGAAAGAAAGCCGCTGGTAACCCATTATATCCTAGAGCCTTCAACGGTTGCATACTTGTGGCATCACTTTTAACCTCCTCAACAGAAACTGGGTCTTGAAAGGGATAAAATTTTGGAACGATCCATGAATATTATACAAAGGTGTCTCCATTTCATTCATTGTGAACAAATTAGAAAAGAAAAAGACCACATGATTTTTTAAAATAGTGGATCTGTCTCTCTATCCTACTCCTTCAACCTTTAATTTCTGAATAAGATTCGCTCTTCGACGATGGATAATACTGAGGTGAAAGAACCGTGTCTTTTTATCTCCTTTAGTAATCTATTGAGCTCGTGATCTTTAGGCCCTGAGACTCTCTTAATCCAAAACTATATTGAGCTCATTTCGAAGCTTACCTTCAAGATCTTTCAAATAAGGCGAATATGTCCTCTTAAGAAACCTTTCAATACCATCAATCCATGCTATTATTCATCGCTTCCTATCTTCAATATGACTAAAAACTTTCATGTTCGATCATTGTACTTTTCTAGTAAAATTAGTAATGTTGGAATTAATATCCCTGTCACCAAACAAAACCTTTTGCAAGAAAGAATCAAAGTTCGGATGAGTTTGCCATACTACCAAGTAATGAAACAAA
Source organism: Gossypium schwendimanii (assembly GCA_013677275.1). Lineage (NCBI taxonomy): Eukaryota > Viridiplantae > Streptophyta > Magnoliopsida > Malvales > Malvaceae > Gossypium > Gossypium schwendimanii. The sequence continues at coordinate 11,085 of JABFAF010277894.1, forward strand.
GGAGTTGGGGCACTTATGATATTGTATGGAACACTTAAAAGCAGAGGACGATAATCTGACCCTATGCGAAGAAGATAAGAAATGATCATTTTAGGATACTAGATGAGCCATCCACCATTACAAAGGAAATGACCTAACCTCTGTAACAAAGAATCTCGACACCAAGTAAACTTAGAACCATGATAACTAAGATCTGAAAACCTATAACAACTCATTTTTTAGTAGTGTCGAAAATAGTAATTTCGAGACCACAAATCCAACGAGTGGGTTCGTAAATATTATTATTTAACATTACGATCCAAATATGGTATCATATAGAATTTTGCTATGATAATTTTTGCTAATTGAACGATTAGCTAAGTACAAGTGGTTTGTCCTTTAAGTCAAGTGGTTTTGGAAAATGATGTATCATAACCTCATTTTTGTAAACTAAGCCCGTAAATATTTTATAAACTTATTTACGGGAGTTTCTATATAGGTGTATTTAATTTTTGTCCAAAAATTTTGATGTTTGATAGGTTAATTAAGGAAAAAGAACTAAATCATAAAAGATGCAAAAGTTACTCGTTATTGGTTTTTATTAATTAAATGGCTGAAATGGTTAAAATGGAAGGATTAAAATAGTAATTAGACCGTAATAATGGTAAAGGACAGTTGTAAATAAGAAATAAACAAATTTTATGTTCCTTTAATGTTAAAATCTTAAAATAATAAAAATAATAAAAGTTAAAAACATAAGCATAAGTTGTCATCTTCTCCATTTTGAAATCTCACCATCGAACACCATTGCTGTTAAACCTCCAAGCTTCGACCTTGTTTATAAACTTGCATGTAAGTCCATTTTTCACTCATTATTCATAAATTTTATGTTTTTGAAATCGTTGTAACTTAATTTATCTAGCCCAGGGACTATTTTGTGAAACTTTCAAAGTTTTAAAAAATTTCCATTATTTTTTTTTGAAGCTTTTTAGATGTTAATGCTTTGGTTTGAAGCTTGATGATGAGTTTGGACTAATTTGTAAAATGATTTTACATAGTTTTGAGTTTATGAACTAAATTGTTAAATTATTGAAAATGACGTGAATTTCTTGTAAATTTCGAGATTTTAGGATTTTTTTTTTAGGATGATAATGAATTTGGCATAATATTTTTGAGCTGATAATTGAAATAAATTACTGTTTAGATCAAGAGTCGATAGATAATCGTGGAAAAGAGAAAATTGTTGATTAATCATTGATATTGCAATTTTTGTTGTTTAGCCCTAGTAAGTTCATAAGGTTTAATTTAGCATAACATATAATACTATACCGACTTGTGATTTATGATTTGTTGAATATGTGTATATATAATTAAATTGTATCAAATTGATTCAAGGTGAGAAATGTCATTGAACTGTAAAGTGTTACGTGATTTTGTATATTGAGCCCAGATGAGCATAGGATAGGATACAATTGACATGCCACTAGGTTATTTTGAGCGTTGTATGGGATTGACTTGTGATGAGATGATGATTCTTGACTTGTTATTAATCACTGAATGTACTAGAGTTCAACATTTGTTGTGGATTACCAAGTTATATTTACAGTGATTCTGGCATGTTTTGGGGGGCGAATGTAAAGCCTAGGGCTTGACAATTGGTCCCTAGGCATGTTCTTGGTTGGATTGGCTCGATTAAGCATTCTGGCGTGTCTTGGGTGGATAACAGCATATCTGTATCTTTTTATATCGTTCATCAGACAGATTTTCAATGGTTAAATGACATGGTGATGATATGTAATTGTTATTTGATTATGATTAATTGTTGATGACTTGCATATGTTTTCATGATTTTTGATATTATATCGTGACTTGATAATGTTTGATATTGTACAAATGAGATGATGAAATGACTCGTATATATAAACTTCACCTATTGAATGGTTGTGCTTGATAGGGTTAATATTAGTTAAAGAGTATGTTAATTATTAAACTATGTTTTCAATGCAAGTTTTATCGTTTCAACCTGTGAACTTACTAAGCTCCTTGAAGCTTACGTGTTTTGTTTTTCCTATTTTCTTGTAGATATCATTTTGTGAAATTGGACAATCGAATCAAGTTGAAGATTACACTGTCCAACTATCTTTCAGTAGACTTTGAAAACGTTTATTTTGGGATATGTGACATGTAATGGGAGTGAAGTTATGAATATAAATGTTTGATGTATTTAAAGTATATTTGAGATTTCCTAGATATAATGATGTGGTTGATTGTGGTTGATGTGGTATGTGATGACATGGTTGATGGAATATTGAATGCCATATATGTATAATTGGTCTTTGGTTACTTGTTTAATGGTTAATAGATATGACATTGTACTTTGATTGTTGACTTGGGATGTTTTAATTGATTA
>JABFAF010277957.1:0-12795 GCA_013677275.1 Gossypium schwendimanii
ATAAAGTAACAAATATGCATTTAAATAATGTTCAAATTAGTTAATATTATGATATTTTAGCAAGAATATGAAAATGAATTTATTATAACTTATTTTTAATATTTTAATATATAATATTAATTTTAAATATTTCTAAGTAATTAATATTAATTATTTAGAAGAAGAAATAATAAGATTGAAAAAATAAAATACCAGCCAAAAGTATTTTTGGGCTGAAAAAAATTAAAAATTTTTACTTTTTTATTTGTGGAAAAACACTTAAAATAAGTAAAAAAATTTTTTTACATTGACATCTATTCTTTATTACCTTTTAAGAAAAAGTACTTTTTAAGCATGGGAGAACACAAAAAAGAAGAAATAAATTTTGCTATATTCCTCATTTAAAAAAAATGTTTTCTCTGATCTTCTGCTTATTTAAATCTTAAGGTAATTTTCAATCAAATTTTGTTCACCTCAATCTATTTCTAAAATCTGAAGCTTTGTACAAAACGGGATCGAACTCCAAGTGATTGATTCCTTTCTTGCCCATTTCTCTGTGCAATGGTGGTCTGCAAATGCCGTAAGGTACCGTTTTATTTTAAATCAATTTTACTCAAAATTTTGATCTATTGATAAGTTTACTGCCACTCAATGCTCAGAATTACAATTTTTTGTACCAATATTTATTAATTTACTTTATTTTTTACAAAATTGTCTTGGAATTTGTAATTCACCGCTGGATTTTTGGTCTTTTAGATCTCCATCTTTTTTTCGTAAAAATTATGAGTTTGCAGATCTTTGTTATCTTAACTTTAAGGTTCATGAATTGGAAAATGCGTATTTGATTACTTAAATATATGAATCTAAGAGAGGAGGACATTAACCTTGATATTTGGAGGTTCTAGTGGAATGCAGCTTGTTCTGTTATGAATTTGGTTGCGATTAAACTAAAAATTTTGTAGAGCTGATGTTGGTTGGGAACATGATTCACAAATGGTTTCTGTGTGTAAGCCTCTATTCCTCCTTTTGGTATTTCAGGCGACAAAACTATATTGTTTCGTGCACAAGGTTCCCGTTTGTGGGGAATGCATCTGCTTACCTGAGCACCAAATATGCGTTGTAAGTTTATTACATTCTGCTTTATTGGACTCAAAATTTTACTTACAAGCATTTTGACTTAATTTAAACTAAGAGTGGTTACACGAGATTGACTAGGAGCAAAAGACAATAATAATTCTATCCAAAAGGAAAATGGGGGAGGGGGGAAGGTCTGTAGGTTTGTTATAGGGGAGGTTTTAGCGGAGTGAGAGCTTGTCTTGTAAAAATCATTTTTGGGTCTTGAACAACTCTTTTTGCAGCTATAGGTCTCAGGATATGTTGGATTTTTTAATATATTTATGATACATCTTGGTGCCATATTTATGCATAAACCAGTTTCGGCATGCTGTGTGCTTTTTACAGTGTTGTAAAACAATTCCGAGTGGAGGTGTTGTATAGAATGCTGTTCGGGGCTCATAAAGTTTTCATTTCCTTTGCTCTAGATACGTACTTACTCAGAGTGGGTAATAGATGGAGACTATGACTGGCCTCCCAAATGTTGTAAATGCCAAGCTGTGCTTGAGGAGGGGGCTGGCTCTGAAACCACACGATTGGGTTGCTTACGTATGTATTTATGCTGATGTGGATGCTACATACTGCTTGTTGTTATAATTTCTTGCAAACCAGCATGTTGGACTTATGTTGTATGATCTCACTCTTTTAATTTGCTACTTTAGATGTCATACATACAGCTTGCTTGGTTTCACATATCAAAAGCTTTCCTCCGCACACTGCACCCGCTGGATATGTGTGTCCTTCATGTTCAATATCTGTAAGCTCTCAAAAGACTGTTTATTATATTTCAGCATGAATCAGCTGTATCATGCCCACATGCTTCTGTTTGTATTGTATAAAGTGATAAATATATTTGACAGAATTGATGGTGACAATGTTCTTGGATCTCACAAGTAGTTAGAAGCATCTAGGTGGTAAATGTGTCCAGGCTTCAAATGATGATACGAGATGGTTAACCGTAATACTAAAAACTACTGCCTTAACCATACTGCTCCAACTTTTGGAGTCATTCATATGAGTAGTTGACCGAGGAAAACTCCTTTGCTGATTGGCATGTTTCCGATTTTCAAGTATTTTAATTGTTTGAATCTTTTCAATGGGCTTAGCAAATGCAGAGAATAGAGATGAATTTGTGAACATGTAATTGACATTCTCTTGCGTCGGAGGAATTTCTATGATCTGTTACTGATAGAGTCAAGACTGTTTAATTTTCTTGTGGCATTCCTCAACTATTACTTTTATTCTTGGATTTTAGCAGTTATGTTTTATGGTCATGATTATAATTTACTTCTGTCAGTATTTGATCTTTGGCTTTGTCTCATTTTCCAATGGTTTCTTCCCCAGATATGGCCTCCCAAAAGTGTTAAAGATCCAACATCCCGTCTTCATTCACTGCTGAAGGAGGCTATTTTGCAGGTAAGTTTATGCTTGGTTTGGGCTGTTACAAAGAACTGCTACTTATTCTAAATGAATAGTGAATTTTGAATATATATCATATATATTTTTTCTTTGTCAATATTTTTTTTATCAAACTATTCTTCTACTTTTCATCAATTACATCTTTGCTTTATTATATTCAACCTTGGATGCTTTGGAAGTCCTACTCTTGCCACTTGCCTGTTGTAGATTGTAATTCAGTAGTTATGCTTTTCAGTATGGGCTGAACAAGTTGATTGCATCCTTTCCATGGTTGACACAAAAGTTGTGAGAATAAACTGTTTCCCTGGTGGAGGTTTCCAAAACGGGTTACATATAGTCTGCTAAGAAAATTTCATCTGTCAAATGCATCAATCAGCATTCAGCAGAATCAACTACTTCCAATAAATGTTATTGTAAAATGCAGGCCATACAAGTTTGCTATGGCCAAACATATTTCTTCCTTGTCCATTAAAAGCATTGACCTGCAAGGAAGTTCTGGAAATCTCATTTCCCAATTTATTTCTAGCTTTTAAAACTCAATCTAGCCCAGATCCCGGAATTTTGGATGGCCACTCAATCATCTGATGCTTCAAACTGCATTAAGATTATCAGTTGCCTTAGACTATAAATTGTGTGGATAAGAAGTGCACCACAGAAAAAGATTTATATGGATTGATTGGAGTTCTAGCATGTTCTATTTGAGATATATATTGTAGTCTCTTTTTTAGGATGAATGCAGTTTGAATTCTTATCAATTCTGCATAAATAAAATTTAAATAACCTTATGTGATATCATGCAGACTGGCATGGAAAAGAATTTGTTTGGAAATCATCCTGTTTCTTTGCCTAGAACAGAACACCGTGGTCCTCCACCTGCATTTGCTTCAGATCCATTGATAGATGTAGCTGGAGGACAAGAGTATGATGCGAATTCATCACCCTCTGTTGCAAAAGATGGAGGAGACTCTGCCATATCAGGACCTTCAAAACCTACAGTAACAGAAATAATGGAGATAGATGGTCCTAGTTCAACTGAGAGTTACATGAAAACTTCAAGTCCTGTTGCTGTAAGTCTTTTTTTTTTTTAATCTTTTGTTAGTTATTGGATGTGAACCAAGTTCTTTAAATCATGTTATTTTTGCTTGCTTGTATGTGTCAATTCATGTATGTTAGTTGTTTGCTTTCTTATCTTGGGTGTTTTATTCAATGTTGCAATGAAACCCAGCCTATGGCTACAACTCGGAAGAGTACAGCTCATGTTGATCGGCAAAACTCTGAAATCTCATATTATACAGATGATGAAGATGGAAATCGTAAAAAGTACTCTCGGAGGGGTGAGTTAAAAAGCCTTGGATCAAGAAGCCATTCTACTCTCTGATTGATTAGTACTTTTCCAATTTGTTCTTGCTGTGACCTACATCTTTTGGTCTGGCCATTCCTTAAAGCATCCATCCAAGGTGCTAAGTATGTCTGTAATGGAGAACTTAGGGAAGATAATTTTTCATATGCCTATGACATCATTTGCATACAATTCCTTTTTTTGAATTTGTAACTTCTTGTTGTAGGGCCACTTCATCTGAAGTTTCTCAGAGCATTAATTCCCTTTTGGTCAAGTGCATTACCAACTCTCCCAGTGACTGCACCCCCACATAAAGACTCATCAACTGTAGATGATATCCGAGAAGGTCGGTTGAAGCATCAAAGATCAACACGGATGGATCCAAGAAAAATTCTTCTCATCATAGCAATCATGTAAGTCTGCTCTTTTATTCTTTTTTTTTTGGTATATGAATATCCAAGGCCATGCTAATCAACCAACCTACATTGCCACACATTGATTCATCTCTCTTTCTCTCTTGTGTATGCATTTACCCATTTCTTATCAACATGCATCTCTCTTTGTATTTATGCGTGTATCTATGTTCGTAACCTGTGGATGTTGCAACTGATATATCTAGATGGATGCCAATTAAGATGGGGAGATTGAAATAATGATGAATATATATATATCATACATGTTCCATTTTACTCTTCTCTTGAGAATTAAATGGTAGACCATAGAACAGGGTATGTCTTTGCATCATCCATTGCAGATCCCAAATGGAACAAAATAAAATGAAACTGCCTATATTGGTTATATTACAGAAAGGATTTTTTATTTACAGTGTTAAATTATGTTGTTCAGGGCCTGTATGGCGACTATGAGTATTCTGTACTACAGAATTTCACAAAGGGCTTTTGGTGAGAGAGTGGCTGATGATGAGCAGCAGTAACTACTTCTAATTGCGCCGAAATTGGTGAGATATTATATTTACATGCTTCTGCAAATCTTGTTGGTTACTGCTATTGCCACTATAACTGCCATTTTCTCTGCTCAGTCTTCCCCTCAGTCAGATTGCCCTATGAAGAGCATGAGTGGAAAATACAAGTAAAATTATAGATTTTTTTTAATGATGTTAAAAGAATATTAACTGAGTTGCAGTTAGAGCTGAATGTTACATGGTTTTTTTTGGCTGCCTTTCGGCTTCTTTATCTTGTGTTTCCTTTTGCACCCGTTTCAGGGTTGAAATGACATTTTAAAATGCACAAAACGTCTTCTTCTTCTTCTTTAAATTGGGTTAATCTCTAGCAACTAGTCACTAGTGTAGTGGCAAATGACTTTCGTTGCTTAAGTTTTTGTTGAGATTATCCCAAATTCAAACCTGGACAATCCTTCTCTTATCTACAAAATTAAAAACATGAAAAAAAAGTTCTTAAAGAAGCTAATAAGTGCATCCATTGAAAAAACTTAAGGAATTTGATCCTAGCACACCGAATATGAAGAAGAGGGTTGATGTTTTCGCTTTAAGCATTTACGGTTTGGTCATTTTCCCCAAAGCATTAGGACACATTGATAAGGCGATTTTAGATTTGTTCAATCGGCTTAACAAAAGGGTCACACTCGTCCCAACAATCTTGGCCGAAGCTTTAAGATCCTTGAATGCATGCCAGAGAGTGGGCGAAGGAAGGTTTATCGGGTATGCACAATTTTTGTTAGCTTGGTTCCATAGCCATTTTTGAAAGGTTGAAAAGGTCTCCTATCGAGTTTTCTTCGAAAACTACTCTCAATTGAAGGAATTAGTGGCTACATCGAGGCGAGACGATATTTCAGAAGAGAAAAAAATGGCGATTCTCTAGAATCTACAGGTAAAAGATGTTGAATGGAGGGCTCCATGGCTGATCCTCGATGAGATCTTGTATCGGTGTGGTGACTTTGATCGGGTTCCTCTACTTGGGATATGGGGAGCCATTGGATTCGCTCCACTACTCGTGTTAAGGCAATATAAATCAAAGTAGTTCATACCGGCGACACAAGGTTTGGCTCAGTGCAAGTTTACGTACAAGAGTGATAATTACAAGAAAAAAAGTTTGGGAAATATCGAATGCTTGGAACCAAACCCGTAGAATAAAAAGATTCGCCGCAGGTCCGATGACGATCCCTGAGTATGGTTGGTGGTAGGGTAAAAAAGTTAACGACAATATCTTTGTGCTAAGTTAAGAAAACACCAAGCCAATAAAAAAAACACTTACCAGTAATCCCGTCTGAGTTAGAGATCATTAAGCGGGATTTTAAGAAAAAGAGTTTAGAATTAGGAAAGAAGATCAAGCAGTTAGAGGAGGAAAAGATGCTGCTAGGATTAGATGTCGACATTCAGAAGCTAGAGGCTGAAAAATTGAGGAAGGGAGAGAACAAGGCCGAAGAATATTTGGATAGTCTAAAGACTGTTTATAAAAAGCTGCGTTTGTCGATAAGAACTGCCAGTTTGGGTAAAACATCAGAACAATGGTTGCAAGAGATCAAAGAGGAAAAGGTGAGAGTCGACCAGTGGGAAAGGAAATTCCAAGATGCTCGAGCTCGAGAGAATGTTTTGGAAAAGAATTTATTAAAAAACTGAAATGAGAAAGCGGGATTAAGAGCTCGGGTAGCAGAATTAGAAAAGTCATTTCACTAGTATCGTAGTCACAACTCCACAATCAAGTTGAGAGCAATTCTAAGTAAGATCGAAGAATTGAAAGGAAAGATAGGGGAGCTAGAGGTTGCATTGCAAAATTGTGAACTTCGAGTTGAGTTTTTTGAAAAGAATAACAAACAATGGAAAAAGTAGTTCCAACGTTCTTCAGGTCAGGTTAGAGATAGAGACTACATCATGGGTGAGGCTGTGACTCAAATACGGGAAGTGGCCGATCATCTACAAAACCTAGCAGTTCAAGCCGACATACTAAGCTTAAAGTATGAATCAGAATCAGATCGAGGTCGAGAGTTAGCTTGGCTTCTTAGGAAAGTTAAGGCTTTAAGTGTTAGAGCAAATCCGTATATATAATTCATTTTATGTAAAGAAATTTGTTTTCTAGTAAAATTGTTCTAATGAAATTGATTCAGAATCAATGCCTCTTTTTACATTCATTTCATTCATCTGCATTACATTTCATCATATGCGTTCAGTTTCATAAAAATACCCTAATTAAGTAAAATTATGACAGTTACTTTGGAAACCAACGAGAGTTTACCAACTAAATATTGCTACAGTACCCGCCGCAAAACCAAGGCAATGGATCAGATATTGGAAAGATTAGAACAAATGCAAAGAGATATGCAAGATTAATTACAAGTAAAGATGCAAGAATAATTAACCAAAATTCAACAAGACATAAAAGATCAAATGTAAGAATCCCAAAAAAGTATGCTAAGCCAATTGACGTAGTTGCTGGTTGAAGGACTTGAAAAAGGGAAGAGTACCGCGGTTAACTCGGGTGATGATAACAAAGACCCTACTTATCCCTCAGGTTTTACCCCTTTTAAATGTCCAGAATCAACTGGAGGCGTACCCACGAAGGGTACCCGTTACTATTAGACCTCAACAATATCAGGCCAGTACCCCGGTACTAACGAACTACTTAACGGGCTTAGACTCTAATTCATGGGATAATTTAACTAATCCTGTTGTCCTTTATCTGGATGATATAGCAGAAATTGAGAAGGCGATGGTAGATATGCCAAAATAACTTAGGGCCGTTGTAGATGGCTAGAAGAGAAATTCAAGGTAATGGAGAATACTGACTACCATTGCGAGGTTGACGTTAAAGATTTGAGTTTGGTCCTAAGTTTGGTGCTCCCACCAAAGTTTAAAACTCCAAAGTTTGAAAAGTATAATGGGACTAGCTGCCTTAAAGTTCACATTACGATGCTCTGTTGAAGGATGACATGATACGTTAATAATGATCAGTTATTAATTCATTGCTTCTAAGACAGTCTGATTGGGTCCACGGCCAAATGGTATAACCAATTGAGCCGTGCCAAAATTAATTCATGGAAGGATTTGGCACAGGCTTTTATGAAACAATATAGTCATGTGACGGATGTGACACCCGACAGAATCACACTGCAAAATATGGAAAATGAGCCAAGTGAGAGCTTCAAGCAGTATGCCCAAAATGGAGAGAGATAGCAACACAAGCTCAACCACCTCTTTTGGAGAAGGAAACAACCATGCTTTTCATTAATACTTTGAAGTTTCCGTTCATTAACCATATGTTGAGAAGCGCTACTAAGAGCTTTTCAGATATGGCAATGTCTGGAGAGATTATAGAAAACGTAATAAGGTGCGGGACAATAAACGTAGGGGAAAACGCCAAAAGATTAGCCCCGAAGAAGAAGGAAAATGAGGTAAATAATGCGAATATGTAAAACAAGAGTTATTCAAAGCCGATAACTGTAAGCCAGCCAAAGATGGTAGCTTCTAGCCATCAAGGCCCCCAAGGTAAGAATCCAATCCAGGGCCGAACGCAGAAAGACTTCAGTTCACGCCTATCTCGATAACATATAGGGAGTTGTATCAAAATTTGGTCGATGCACATGTGGTATCCCCTTTCTACTTGAAACCTATGCAACCTCCATTCCCCAAATGGTATGACACGAATGCTCAATGCGTGTACCACGTAAAAATTACGAGACACTCAATCGAGAACTGCACCGCTTTTAAAAAGTTAATTAAAAGATTTATCAAGATGGGCATTGTGAAGTTTGATGATCCATCGGGACCTAATGTGGTAGAAAATTCTTTACCTAGTAATTCTGATAAAGGGATAAATACGATAATCGAGAGTAGAGGAAAGAGAACTAAGATGGATGTAACGGAAGTGGAAACCCCGCTAAGATGAGTTTGGAAGAAAATGGTAGGGGGAGGATTAATCACACAGGATTTAGGGGAGAGACCCGGAGAAACAAGGGACTACTGCCAGTTCCATGATGAAGAGGGTCATGAGATCCAAGAGTGCATTGAATTCAGGGCCCTAATGCAAGGTCTGATGGATAACAAAGAGCTAGAATTCTTCGAATATGCCAAAGGCCCAAAAAGAAAAGATGTGTGCGCCTAAGAAGAAGGATCAATAGAGAAGGTCTATAGGGTTAATCACCCGGTGGTAATTATTTTATGACCAAGAACCAATAAAATCAGAGCAGAAATTACACTAAGGGTCATAATCCAGAAACCCGTAGCTTTTCCCTATAAAGATAGTAAAAGGGTTCCCTATAATTACGACTGCAATGTGACGATCCCAGGAGAGAAAAACTTAGTCAGCACTTCAAAAGAAGGTCAGGATGTGGGTTTCTACACGCATACGATTCTCCAAATACAAAAGTTGAACCTGTTAAAGAAAAATCCATAGTGGTTGAACAAAAGAAAGAAAAGTCGGTCAGACTTGAATCACCTGTTAATGAGCTGATAACTGAGAAAGAGGTTAAGGAATTCTTGAATTTCCTAAAGCACAGCGAGTATAGCATTGTAGAACAATTATACAAGCAGTCATCTCGCATATCGGTACTGGCTTTACTCTTAAGCTCAGAGATACATTGTAGTGCATTGATTAATGTGTTGAACGAAACTTATGTCGCGGATGATATCTTTATCAACAAGCTGGGTCGTCTGGTCAATAACATAAGTGTTGATAATTTTATTTTTTTAATTATGATGAAATACCGCTAGGAGGCATGGGATCTACAAAAGCTCTACAAATTATTACTCGCTGTAAATGATACACATTGCCAGGGGTGTTAATTTATAATAGATCGGCCTTAAATGTCTTACCCCTATCCACACTGAATAGGTTGCCTGTGGATAGCTCTCATATGAAAACATGCCTAAACATAATGAGAGCATTTGACGGTACTGAAAGGAAGGTAATGCGAAGGATCGAGATACCTTTTCTGATTGGTCCAAACACGTATGAAGTAGACTTTTTGGTTATGAACATCAAACCTTCTTATAATTGCATGTTAGGGAGGCATTGGATTCACTCAACGGGGGCAGTTTCGTCGTCACTGCACCAAAAGTTAAAGTTGGTAGCTGAGGGTAGATTGGTAACGATAAACACGGAAAAAGATATTATTACATTCGTTACCAATAACGCACCATACATAGGGGCGGACGATGAAGCGGTAGAATATTCTTTTCGATAGCTGAAATTTGTGAATGCCACCTTCATCGTCGAGGGAAACAAAATCCTGATGCCCAAAATATCTGAAATTAGAAGGATAGGCTTGCAATTGACGGTCAAAAAAAGAGCGTTGTCAGAAAGAGGACTCAGAAGATACCTTCAAAGAAGGGTTGAGGCACCGGTGCTAAAAGATAAACGAGATCGCTTTGGCTTAGGATTTAAGCTAGACGCGAAACAAAGAAAGAATGAGCTAGAAAAGAAGCAAGAGATGAGGAGAGCGCGTTTAAGCGGGGAAAAGATCAAATAAAAACCAATGACCTTTCTCAATATATCTAGAACATTCGTATCAAGAAGAACTATTTACCCTGAACAGAAGATGTCAATGAGGGAAACTGAGGGGGAAATATTGGGAAACTTAAACATTAACGCCATATACGAAGAAAGAATTGGAGAAGAGCATTTGTCGAGCATTTGTTCTTATGCACCTAGAAGCGTTTTGAACAATTGGACTGCAGAAGAGATTCATATAATTTTTAGGCATGTCTTGATACGACCATGCGAAAACATCTTTAAATTCTTGGAGTAACTCCGTGAGGTCCCGCGTTGTATTGGTGGTAATGCAAGTTTCGATATTCACTTTTTTCTTTTCTTGTCCGTCTCTCAAGTTCATAATTTCTATTGATTCTTTGTGAGGTAGAATCTGTTTCTCCTCTTTTTCTTATCCGTCTACCATCCTTAACAAATCATGAGATATGTTACAATCTCTGTCATCTCCAAAGTTCTGAGGTTCCTTTAGACACATATCTCGCTCAAAAGAATATTATAAGTTAATAACAACGTCACTCATATTATTGATATCTGAATACCTGTTATAGAGGTTGAAAGAAGATCCAAAGAATAAAAGAATCTAAGAATAATTATATGTATAGTATGATTCTGAATGAAATGGAAAAAATAAAAGTATTTGCTTAAGATGATAAGTAAGGATGCATTTTATTGAAATAAAGATGTTGGACATGAGCCTATTTCAGAAAAGGATTCTTATTGTTCATAAGTTTAAAGCAATAAGTGTGTTTTAAATATTACTCTGAATTAACTCTAAAAATTACAGGAATCTCTTTCGTAGTCTAATTGTTCAGAACACTTCCATATGCATAAGGACAAATGCCCCGACAAATGCTTTTCTTTAATTCCTTCTTCGAATATGGCGTTAATGTTTAGGTTTCCCAACATTTCCCCCGCAGTTTCCTTTATTAACATCTTCTGCTCAGGGTAAATAGTTCCTCCTGATACGAATGTTCTAGATATATTGAGAAAGGTCATTGGTTCTCATTTGATCTCTTCCCCGCTTAAACGCGTTTTCCTCATCTCTTATTTTTTTTTTAGCTCCTTTCTTTATTTCGCGTCTAGCTTAAATCCTAAGCCAAAGCGGTATCGTTTATCTTTCAGCATCGGTGCCTCAACCCTTCTTTGAAGGTATTTTTCGAGTCTTCTTCCTGGCAATGCTTCTAGTTTTGGATATTTTGGGTATCAAGATTTTGTTTCCCTTAATGATGAAGGTGGCATTCACAAATTCCAGCGATCGAAAGGAATATTCTATCGCTTCATCGTCTGCCCCTATGTATGGTGCGTCATTGGTAACGAATGCAATAATATCTTCTTTCGCGTTTATTGTTACCAGTCTACCCTCAGCTACCAACTTTAACTTTTGGTGCAGTGACGACGGAACTATCCCCTTTGAGTGAATCCAATGCCTCCTCAACATGCAATTATAAGAAGGCTTGATGTCCATGACCAAAAAGTCTACTTCATACGTGTTTGGACCAATCAGAAGAGGTATCTCGATCCTTCCCATTACATTCCTTTCAGTACCGTCGAATGCTTTCATTATGTTTTGGCATGTTTTCAAATGAGAGCTATCCACAGGCAACCTATTTAGTATGGATAAGGGTAAGATATTCGGGGTCGATCTATTATCAATTAACACCACTAGCAATGTGTATCATTTACGGCGAGTAATAATTTGCAGAGCTTTTGTAAATCTCATGCCTCCTAGCGGTATTTCATCATAATTAAAAAAGATGAAATTATCAGCACTTATGTTATTGACCAGACGACCCAGATTGTTGACAAAGATATCATCCGCGACATAAGTTTCGTTTATCACTTTTATCAATGCGTTACGATGTGTCTCTGAACTTAAGAGTAAAGCCAGTACCGATATGCGAGTTGGTTGCTTGTGCAGCTGTTCTATAATGTTATACTCGCTGTGCTTTAGGAATTTCAAGAATTCCTTAACCTCTTTCTCAGTTATCAGCTCATTAATAGGTGATTCAAGTCTGGCCGGTTTCTCTTTTTTTGTTTAACCACTAAGGATTTTTTTTAACAGGTTTAGATTTGTATTTAGAGAATCATAACGCTTTTCACTGCGCGTGTAGAAACCCACATCCTGACCTTCTTCTGAAGTGCTGATCGAGTTTTTCTCTCCTGGGATCATCGCATTGCAGTCGTAAACCCAGTAAACCTTTTACTGTCCTTATAGGAAAAAGCTACGAGTTTTTGGATTATGACCCTTTATACAAGTTGTGCTCCGACTTCATTGGTTCTTGGTTGTGAGATAATTACCACTGGGTGATTGACCTTATAGACCTTCTTTGTCGATCTTTCTTCTCAGGCGCACACATCTTTTTTAATTTTAAAAGGATATTTTATTATTTAGGTTTAACGAGAAAATCGAAATCCCGTAAGTTAGGGTACGATTTCTCGAATCTCCAAAATGCGAAATATTGCCTATTTTTAAAAGTTTTCTTT
>JABFAF010278011.1:0-20165 GCA_013677275.1 Gossypium schwendimanii
TTTTTTTATAATGATCTAAATAGGATGATTAAGTAAGACAAATGATGATATGAGGATGATATGTTATTATCTTATTTATGGTCATTTGCTTGCCTAAGTATGCTATGTGTGACCACACGGCCTATCCACATGGGCATGTCCCAAACCACACGGGCGTGTGGCCCTGTTTCATGATGAAATTTTCTAAGTTTCCCAAAAGACCTTAAAGTTCTCGGTTTAGTCCCGAACTACTTCCAATGTATGTTTTGGGCCCGTGTAAGGGACGATATGATTATTTTTGAATGGTTTTAATGTAGATTAATTCTCATNACTCGGAATAGTATGATTTCTTGTGTTTAAGTCTTGTAACGCCTCTAACCCTGTTTAAGCGTTGAATACAGGTAAGGGGTGTTATAAAAATTCTTGCACACGAGGAATAACAGTGTAACACCTTATGCCCGGCCTGGTTACGAAGCCTGAATATCAGGATTCCACACCATCGTCTTATGTCATTCTCATAATAAATTGACACATTATTAAGAAATCATCCTCTTTATCAGTGGTCTTATAAATTTTTAGTCAAACATATATCAACCATCATTAGCACATGCCAAACATACTTTAAATAATCTTGTAATAATAATTAAACATGCATAAGGTTTGTTTAGCAAAATCTCAAAATTGACCACTTAGGTATCGATACTGAAGGTGAGATATAGATAATTCTCTCAAGTGGTGTCGATATCACTTGGAAAATCGGTACCAAAATTGCTTATTGTTTCTCGCTTAAAAACCCAAACCTCTAAAATTATCGGTACCTTTGCCAAAGTATTGATATTTCTATCCCGAGTATCGATACCAATGATAGGGTATCGATACCAAATTACAATTCTGACTTCCTGGACATTTCAAAATCACAGAGGTATTGCTTTTACAATACGAATATCGATACCTCTGCTCCAGACATGAAAAATACAACATACCTAAGCATGTAAATCATTCCTACTTGTACCAATCCATCATGATATCATATCATCATCAAATAAACATCAAAATGGTTGTAATAATAGTCTCAAACATTGAAAGTAAGTCCAAGCAATAATAAACATAATACAGATAAAAACTCATAAACTTAGGAACAAATAATCTATGGAAACATCCAAAACATGATGACAAATATTAGTAAAAGTCTACCACATTTCCTTATTCCTAAAATGGAAACAATTAAAATGGACTTGCTTGGATCATCGCTTGGAAACCACGCCGCTTACACTGACATACTACTAATCTGCAATGGTTTAAGATGGGAGTGGGTGAGCTTAACAAGCTCAGTGAATGCCTAGAACAACTACCATGCAAGCAATTCATCAAGCATCAACGAAACAACTATGTAGAACAACCTCAACAGTTCTAACACTAATGTCATAATATACTTACTCGTGCATTATTACTAGTTCATTTTAATGGTAATCATATTCACTTTTAAGCATATATCACATTACACATATAATCACATAACATTTAAGCAAATATCACAATACTCATATAATCATATAACATTTAAGCATATATCACAATACTCATATAATCACATAACATTCAAGTATATATCACAATACAATAACTTGTTTATAGATAAATTGTATAATGGTCACATGTCATATAAACACATATCACAATACACACATATTCATAATTTAAGATAATTTTACACTTGAGCTATGAGACATAAAAGTGAGCTCTATTATCACTCATCGAGTACATGAATCTCCAACACACCACATAGACTCATAGAGTTAAACATGTCCTAAAAGTGAAGCATAAAACTAACACTCTCTTTATTTCCCCTTACATGTCCCATTGAATGGAGCTTAGCTCATATTCCCTTATCCTTCCAAGTGTCAATGCCCAAAATCACTGTACATATAGGTGAGTACTCACAATCCTATGGAATGCCAACTATATCCAATGGTTTCAAGATCACAAGGCCAAAATTCCAAAACAAACATATATCACTTACCAATTATCCGTGCACTATCACTGCATATTTGTATTTTTAGCAAAACACTGTCACTAACATTTATCATATACATAACATGTACACAATTGCACTTTCACAATAGTTATCATATCCACATATCACATACTATAGCATCTCATCCAAATTCAAATATTCACATTCACATAAGTACATAATTCATAAGATAAACATAATTATGAGAAAACTTACACTCAAAATTTAGAGAAGGGGTTTAGGCTACTACTAAATTTCCAAATAATGCATTGAATCATGTCCATAAACAATTATTCCAAACACTCACCAATACACTTTCACCGAAATGCCGAAAGTTGAAACAAGCTTTTCCTTGCCTTTATCTCTACTCGTAGAAGGTCCTATCAATTCCAATGCTTTAACAAAGTAAATCACACAACAACACACTGAACAATCAGCCAAAGACTCACATCAAACAATCCAAACACATAAGCCTAAGCTAGGTTCTCTTTTGACCGAAACCTTCGACATAGAAATCTTAAAATTCAAATATCTCGAGCTATACTTAATCTTTTTGCCTAAAACCAATTCCGTTCACCTTATAACTCAACCACGGCTAATTCCAAACATTTAAACTACGCAAAACTACTCAATTCATAGTATCGACTTTTCCAACATGTTTTATGGCTATTTTTTGAAAATTCATTAAAATTCAAGAAATATTTAATGAAACTTCAAAGTAAGTTTAGAAACCTTCTAATTACATCAAAACTAATTGAAAAACACTTTGAAAACATGTTTTTATTCAAAATCTCGAAATCCATCATTAACCACCCAATTTTCGACTTTTATTCAAAAGATATGATTTAATGGCTAATATTTCAATTTAAAGGACTAAATAACATTTAAAACTAACTAGAAGTTGAATCGTTACCTTAGATGATGAAAATCTAAGTGTTTGATCGAAAATCTGAAAGCTTGATAATGGAGAAATCAATAGTGTTTTTGGGTGTTTTTCTTAACTTCTATGGAGGTTTATGACTAGAAGGATGATGGAAATCAAAAGAATAGAGTTTAGGAATCAAAATCGATTGAGAGAGGCTTCTTCAAAGAAGGAAGGGTAGCACACAATATTAGGGAAGAGACTAATGTGAAATTTATAGGTGGGAGATGATTTAAGGTTGATTTTTAAATTTTTTGCTTAATTTCCTCTTAAAAACTCACAATTTTGAATCTTTTACAATTCAGTCCTTTTTCTAAAATTAAAGGTTTCTAAAACACTTTTTCAAAAATTGATTTGACCTTTGAAAAACCATAATAAAAAAAAACATTACCGATATACCATGTCGCAAAATTTCGAACACTCTAAGGCTAAAATTTCTAAAATACCCCTAAAACTCCTAGGCCCTATTTTGGGGTGATACAACTCTTCCCTCTAAAAAGAATTTCGTCCATGAAATTTTACCTGCTAACACGCCACTTACTTAATAACAAAATATGCTACTTCTATTTTTAAATTAACTATCACACTTTTGCTGCGCACTCTAATTCCTATTATCTCTAGCTTCTTACTATTTTTCTTAATGATTCTATTCATTACGACAAACTATTCTACACTAACTTTCCGAACAATTCCCTTTACTCACTACAACACTCTCGTCTAAAGGACTAGTAACCATTTTTCCTAATTCACTAGTCTCTATCAAGATCTCTACTTATTAGCTAATTCACTTAAAATTTATGAAGGCATAGAACCTAATTCTATTAATGAGAATAAAATAAGTGATTACAAGGAAAAAAAACCTTAAATCTCAACATTCGAATCTTGATCCTTCAGTTCCTTAATTGCATAAACCCAAGCTAGACCTCTAAACTCAACCCGTGTAGCAAGAGTATGATTAACAACTCACTGTCCATTCGATCTCCCATTACTTCTACCATGGCCGCGACCTCTAGCAGGTGCAGATAGTAGCGCAGAACTCTGAGTCTGTGAGACCTTAACTCTGTTTAGGAAATCCCTCAAAAAATGTTCTTTCAAACCACACTTAAAATAACCACTTGACAATTGATGACACTCACCTGAATGCCTACGCTCACAATGTACAAAAAGTGGCCATCCAAAACCACCTGTTGAACCACCAATACTAACTACAACGCTATCTTGCTACACAAAGCTGCCATCCAAAACCACTCGTTGAACCACCAGTACTGAGATGCCAAAAAAATTCAATTAGGCAATCATGTTATTGGTTGCCAACATGTGGATGCAATTCATTGCTACCTGGATTGCACCCGCATTAAATGTTTCTAACGTTAATATCTTTCGAGCTATTTTGTTTTATGGCATTTTACAGAGTAAACATATTTGTGTAGGAAAGTGGATTGTCAAGAAATGAAACATTATGTGCAAAGCCAAAAAATTGGACTTTACTTCCCTCATTTAGTGATAGTATTATATAGAAAAGCCAAAGTTCCAAAAAGTAAGAGCAAACAATTCATGAAGCCAACAAAGTGCATAATTAATGACACATTATATACGTAATATGTTGAAATTAAACGAAAGAAAATAACAAAATGGAACCAAAGGAGAAAAAAAAAGATGGATATTTTGGTATCACTCAAAAGGAAAGAGAAGACCATGGTTCGAAGAGGAAGTAGCGGGAACATGAAGGAGAAGTTGGATGGGATGATTCGGTGGATGCAGGAAAAAGTCCCGTGCTCTAAGAATTTGCAAATATGAATGGGTTACGCACTCTAAATTATCCCTCAGATATGTTTAGGGTGACTCCAACTCACTAGGATGACGGGGCTAATCATCAAGAGGAAGGTGCTGCTCGGGGGTAGCCTAGAACGGAGGATGAATACAAAGTAAAATTTCAGTTGCAATTTTCTACAGTAAAGGGGACTGCCATACGAAGCCTAACTCACCTTGCGCCTTCAACTGGTGAGAGCTCTCACCAAACACATGTCAAAGGAAAGGGCAAAGCTCCAATGGATATTAGACAATCACCACACTGGGATGAGGAGGAGGATGGCTGAGCATTTTTTTTCAAAAGACTTGTATTAATGATTCTAATTTAGACTTTGTAGGAGTAGGATTAATAAGTAGACTTTTTTTAGTTCTGCTACATTTTGCGTTTAATTTTTCCATGTAGGAACCCAACATAAAGGAGACACAAACAATTCAAACTTTATATGAGCAAAGGAGAAAGTAGCCACTAATATGTGCTGGAGTGACCACGATCAATCAGGTAACTTCTTTCCTTATCTTTTTAACGGCTACACATTGAGGACAATGTGTCAACTAAAGTGTGGGGGTAACAAATTTTTTAAAAAAAGTTTTTTCCTTGATTTTCCTTGTCTTTTGTATGCTTGAGCTTGTAGAAATACAAGTGATTAGTTATGAGCATGTACATAGGTTGCTTATGTTTATGAATAAATTTAGAATGATGATAGGGTATTTTAAATTTTTTTGTTATTAGACTACTAATGTTCTATATGTTACACTATGAATAGGCATTAAGCAATCAACTGTACCAAGTAATATAGAAAATAAAAGGAAACGAGTATGCTAGTATGAATGATGAATTTGAGTTTGTTTGGTTGACAAAATTTGTGCATGTTGAAATATTTAAGGATAACCTAAGGCATTGTTTGAAACACATCCAAAGTGAAAAATTCAACCTATTAATGTTCACCTTTAGTACCAATTTTTGAGCCTATTGACACTTCTTAATAAACCTTATTACAAACCTCAAGCTTAAAAATGTTAATTTGTATTTGCCTTTTTTTGTTTGGTCCTACACTGCACTATTATTAATGTCTAGCCATACGTATTGAAGGTTAAGTAGATAGATTAAGGCAGAGTTTATAAAAACAGAGTGAAATAGGAAGGATTAGTGTGATATGAGGACTATAGGTTTGCATGAAAAGTGCAAAATAAAAGAAAATTCCCCCAAAAAAAAAAACAAAACTAACACAAGTAGAAAAAGTTCTCAAAAAATAAAAAGCATTCTTGAGTGAGATGAGCTAAAAAAGAAAGTGATAAAGTCACAAAAGAAAAAGAAACTCATTCATTAGTGCACAGAAACTCGTAGGCTAGCTATAGTTACTATGTTTCTCTATGATTTCCTTTACATGGAGAGACAAGGAAGGTGAGAGAAGGAGAAATAAGGCGGTGAGTGGGTAAGTTTCACTAAGGGGGAAGAATAGGGATCAATACAATGTGCCAAACTATTTTTATGTTTGTAACCCTTTTGATGCTCACTATTTTTGAATTCTATGCCTGTCTTAAGCCTCAAAACGCTACAACCTGAAATGTCCTATATGACCTAAATATCCTTATACATGAATGGACATCATACTAAACATATGCATAAAGCGACTATTTGTATTTTGCTTGGATAATCAAAGTACTTGTAAGATTTATTTATGGAACCCTATAGGTGAGACCCTTAATGCTTGTATATTTTGTAATATACTGAACTTGGATGTTTGTGATCAAAAGTGGTAGGTCAATTATTCATCTTGTTAAAGTTGTTAGTAAGCATAATATGCCTAAGTCATATGCTGCGACTTCAATACCTGTATCATATTCACTTAAGGGCCATCATTTTTATTTATCATTTTTGTTTATGTTGCTTGAGGACAAGTAATGACTTAAGTGTGGGGGAGTTTGATTTGCTATAATTTGGTGTAGTAGATTAAAATAGTTTTCAAATTTAAGGAGCTTGAATACAAGAATTTTTGTGATGTTTAATTTAAGGTTTCTTAGTTTTATTTATATTCAATAAAATGTACAAACTGAGTCTTTTATTGACCTTAGCGGCTGAATGAAGCCTAAGGGAGAGCTAACACACTTTGTAAGTGTGCAGGAGACTTTTAGAAGGAGTATTAAATCGATACTAGTTGCTATGTCACCACACAGGATGTTCGATGTCATAACATAGGGAGTAGAATAGAGAAAGTTCAAGACTACTTTTGATTTCGTGACACAGGCTGAGGTTGTCATGGCATACCCCTACAGATAGCTGAAGAGGAGTATATTGATTGTTATTTCATGACACAGGCCCCCATGTGTCGAGACATCAACTCTGTGATGAAAATTAAACATGAAGCAGGAGCATTTTGGTCTGCACAATCAAACTTAAATCTCGAGAGCATCAACTAACCTACGGTTATGGACGATGACCACCTGAAGGCTATAAATAGGATCATTTGTCACTTGTTATGGACACCATTCCTTTACCTTAGATTCTCTGTGTAAAATTTAGTTTAGTATTTTCTTTCATTCGTAGGTTTCAGATTTATTTTAATTGTTCTTGTTGATTTCAATAGATTTGAATTGTATAAGCATTCGAACTTTGTGGATTCATGATTAGTCTCAATACAATCAGGATATTTCATTTACTCTATCTTGTCGATTTAATTAGCATGGTTTCTCTTTACATCGATTATATATTTTCTATAAAAACCATGAGGAGCTAATCCCTCTATGGGGGATTAGGGAGTGGAGGTATGATCTGTTAACTGTTTTGTAGGCTTACTTCATTTACTCTATCTTGTCTATTTAATTAGCATGGTTGCTCTTTACATCGATTATATATTTTCTATGAAAACCATGAGGAACTAATCCCTCTATGGGGGATTAGGGAGTGGAGGTATGATCTGTTAACTGTTTTGTAGGCTTACTTCATAGATCAGCTGTTTGGGAAAGGGAGAATGTGAAACAAACCCTAGGCTTGAGAACTCCGGGAAGTCATGAAGGTGGGAATTAACCCAAAATTGGTATGACCCATCTGTGAACACCTTTACCCCAAGCCAGTTTGGAATGTGAGGTCAGAAGATAAGTAGTTCTTGCTGACTCGTTATGTTAGTAGAAGATCGTAAGATCCTATTAGGATAGCGACTAGTTGATTGACAAAGAACACGAAACAACAGTTGATGGAGATTATCGAAGTGAGCCAATCACCCATAATTAAGATTTGATTTATTCTCCATTTTCTATCTCTGGAAGTCAATTTCTTTTATGTTATTTTTCCTTTATTATTATAAAAACCCTAAAAATCTTTTTCTTTATATTTTCGTTCTATAAATAATTTAAAAGTATTAATTAGATATTTTAGTGTTTAGTTTAGAATTAGTCTGGCACTTACTTCCTTTAGGTACAATCCTCGGAGTACTCACCTACTTCATTGTAAATATATATTACAACTCGACCCGTATACTTGTGGAAACCGCCTTGCTTTTCTATATTTTATTATATTATTCACACTTTGGACGTTGGCACGTTCGGAGGCGTTCACTGATCTTGTTGGTGACCAAATTTAAAAATTTCAGTTTCACCATTAATCTTCATGGTTAATTTGTTTTTTCCAGGTCAATGGTGGATTTTGACGTTACGAAGAATTGTCTACCTAACAAGATGGGTATCTCACGATCTTATTCAAAATTGAGCATTACAAAATCTACTGGGATGATGAAGCTATGCACTTTGACTAACACATCTTCCAATACTTCTTTTGGATGTATGAAAGATTTGTTTACCAATTGTAATGTGATTTAAGTGTTCTTGAGGTCCCCAAACTCGAGTTTTTTGGATATAGATAGAGGCATTATATTTATACTAGCTTCTAAATCACATAAAGCTTTACTAAAATGAATATCCCCTAGCTCTTAAATCACATAAAACTTCTCGGATCTTTTAGTTTTTAGGGAACCTGTTTAGATATGATCACACTATATGAGGTGTTTATATTAACTTGCTTTCATGTTTTAATTTTCCTACACCTAGGCATAGTTTCTTTTAAGAATTTAGCATATTTAGGGACTTTTTTGATTAAATCAATAAGAGGCAAGTTAACATTTAGAATTTTCAATAAGTTCAAGAAACTTACAAATTCATCTTCATCCCACCTTTGTTTTTCCTCCAACTGTGAAGGGAATGGTATCGTTGTGATTGCAAGTTCTTCGATGGACTTATCTTTTGACTCAGCTGCCAGTTTGGCTATCTCCTTTGGTTTTGGTTATTCGTCAGCTTGTTGAGGGCTTCTCGAAGATCTTCAACATTCTCTTTGGTTCCCTCATGTGTTAGGGTATCTAGCTACTCAGTATTTTTTTCGAACTGCGCATAATTGCTTTCACATGCTCTTTCCCTTCCTTCAAGGATTATCTTTAGTATTACTAGGAATTTCAGTGTAAATTTGTCTTTTAATATCTCCCATCATACTCATCAATTGTCTCATCTAACCTTCTAGTTTAGTCAATGTTTTTGTAGAATTGGTGCACTCAGATTGCACCTGTTTCACGTTTGTCCTCATTGACCACATATAATATGGTCATTTTGGTTTGCCCTATCCTGAGGCTTTTGTAATTAAGGAGGTTGATAATTAGCATTTTTAACTTGGTTAAGATTATTTCCTCCTCATTGGTTTTCGCCCCATCTTAGATTTAGGTGATCTCTCCATATGAGATTATAAGTATTTGAATAAAGATTTCCACCCATATTCTCGGTGTAATTCACACCCTCAGTAGGATTATTAATGTAATGGAATAGAGGTTTGTCTCCCCCATATATAAATGATGCACTGGATAAAGATTCTATACAATTTAACCTATCCACCATCTGTTGGTACCTATCATCCTTTTGAATTGCTTTAACTGTAGATGGCTTCTGGCCGTATGTGTAACGTTCAGTTGGCCACTGGTAGGAAATTCATCGCCATATTCTCTATTAATTCATATGTATTATCATATGTCATGTTCATTAAGGCTCTTTTTGTGGCTCCATCCAATCTTGGTCGTGCGTGTGCATCCAACCTGTTATAGAACATTTGCAACCTATGGTGTGGGCATCTCTAAATTAACATTTCAAAATGCTCATAGGCTTCGTGAAAACTTTCTCCTTCCAATTGTTTAAACGTTGCAATCTCTCTCTTTAGTTAGATCGTTTTGCTGATAGGGAAGAACTTCTGTAAGAATTTTCCTGCAAGTTAATCCCATGTCGTAATAAATGCTAGTGCCTGTGAATCAATCCAAGAGAAAGCTTTATCTATTAAGGAGAAGGGGACCAACCGGAAACAAATAGCGCCATCGATGACCCTGTTGTATTTAAATGTATTAAAAAGTTGAAAGAACCATTTTAAATGCTGATTTAGGTCATTCGTCATTGTGACTCTAAACTGAAAATTGTTCTGGATCATCTGAATCATTGCTATTTTGATCTCAAAATTATTAGCCGTGATGGCTGGCCTTGTTTTACTTCCTCGAACCATCTCCAGACTTCGTATCGCAAAATTCCTTAGGGTTCTTTTGTTGCGTCATATGTATATTAGCGGGTAACTGTGGTGGTGGTAGATCTTCATAGTTATTATTGTTAACTTCATCAAAAAAATTTATCTCGTGGTAGTAAATTACCTATAGTAGGTGGTTGGTTCTGGAACTACTGTTGTTGTTGCTGCTGTTGACGATTCCTACGAATTATTCTTTCTGCATCTGTGGTTGGGTCTATACGTGTTCCCCTACTACAAGTCGTTAGCAAAAATAAGAGAATAAAATTTTATCTATAATTTAGGAATTTCCTAATCATTCTATTAACTACAAAAATTAAAATCAATCTATTGATGCTGCCTCCCCGGCAATGGCATCAACAACTTGATTAACTTCAGAAGTAAGAATGTCTGAAGTAGAAATCCTGCACAAAATATGTTAAATAGGTGGTATCCACAAGTATATAGGTCATGTTGTAATATAGTTACAACGAAGTAGGTAAGTACTCCGAGGATCACACCCAAATGAGGAGAGCACTAAATTAATTCTAACTTAAACAAAAGTAATTTTAATTAGTACTTTAAATAAATTATATTACGACTAAACATAAAGAAAGAGTTTTTTAATAGATAAAGAAATAAAATAATATAAATGGAAAAACGTAGGGAAATTTGCTATGGAAACTTAATCAGATCTGAGCATGGGTGACTAGCTTGCCTCAATAATCATAACTAACTATTGCTTTGATTTTCTTGTTCAATCAACTAGTCGTTACCCTAGCAGGATCTCTCAATCTTTCACTAGAATAATGAGTTAGCAAGAACTACTTATCTCTTGACCTCACAGTCCAGCCTAGTTAGTGGTTAAGGCGTTCACGGATAGGCCATACCAATTTTGGGTTAATTCCCATCTAAATGAATTCCTAAGGTCGTCAAACCTAGGGTTTAAATTCTTACTTTCCCAAACAATTGATCCACTTAAGAAAGCCCTACACAATAATCAATTAATCATACCTCCATTCACTAATCCCCTACAAGAGGATTAGTTCCTCAGGGATATTGAAAACATAATAAACTTGATGTAAAAGATGAATATTAATAAAAAAAAATCAAGAGATTAAGGTTTAAGAGAAGCCTGAGTTGTATTTAAATGAAGCACGAAATCTACAAAGAGTTGATCAAGATCCAAAAATCAAATCTCCCAACAAATGCAAAACTGAAAGTAACTTAAAGTCTAAGAAAAGAGAAATACTAAAAATTGAAATTATGAGGAAAACTATACAATATGAAAAGTTGTCTCTAACAAGTGTTAAATGAGCCTATTTATAGAGTTAGGGTTGTCGTCATCCTCAACCCTAGGTCAGAAGACTCTCTTGTGTTTAATATTTGAATGTGCAGACAAAAATGCCCCTGTTTCTTAAGTATTTCTCATACAAGATTAGTGTCGGGACATCGAAGGCAATATGTTCATACTGAGGGGTGTGTCACGACATCCCTTGGTAGTGTCGAGACACTGAAGGCAGTCTTGGAATTCTTGCTCTTTACTCCCTATGTTGCGACACAGCGACCAGTATTGAGTTGGTACTCTTTCTAATGGTCTCCTGCATACTCACAAAGTATTTTAGCTCACCCTTAGGCTTCATTCAGCCCCTAAGGTCAATAAAATATTCAAATTACACTTTTTATTAAATGTAAATGAAACTTAGGAAACTTAATTAAAACATAATAAGTATGCTTGTATCCAAGCTCCTCAAGCGCCAAAACTAGTTTAATCTACTATATTGAATTACGACAGAAAAGACACACTTAGGGGAGAAAATCAAGGATTCCCTTGTTAAAAATAACAAGGGAGGTTGGAAGTTAAAGGCTATAAAATAAGGCTTCATTTTCATTCATGACACACCATTGAGCACACAACATTCGACATCATTTTTCTACTAAGTGTTCTTACCTTTCTCATGGCTTGCTAAACATTTGATTCCATAAATTAAGACAACACTTGCTGAAATAAGAGTAGCTGGGAAAGATGACTTGAAGGCATTTACATGATTTATCATAAAGACAAGGAAGAGAGCTACCATGGGAAGCCACAAGAAGAGTCACATATAACCTCCTACAGTCAACTGTTTCCTCTTCTTATTGTGAAATGGTTGTGGATAAACCCTCGACTGCTCTTTCTTTCCTATCTATTTACTGTTAATTATTGTTTTATGTGTCGAAAGATAAGATTACATCTCATCTTTATGTTTTCACATGACTTAATTTTTTTTATTCAGAATGAATATGAATCTTGATTTTAGTTAACTCATTTTTGTTTTCTGAGTATTTTGTGCAAATGATTATTTTATTCATTTAGAATTGATTCATGATTATACTTGTAAATGTGTGACCAACATTTGTAGGTTAATGAATTAATTGTTTAATCTGAGAAGAGGTAACATTTATTTTACAAAAGACCTAAATGGTGCATATCATGTCGATATCAAAAGATGATTGTTGTATGCATAAACTGTGTAAATGCCCTATAGGGTGATTTCTAGGTTAGTTTTGACATAGACATATGCTGATTAACTTAGGGATATAATAGTACTTCTGAAGAAGCTTATGAATTAATTAAGATAAGGTTTAATGAATTTTCATATTGCCATGATCCTTTCATGATATTCTTTTTATAAATGCCAATAAACTCTTGTTAAGTGAAGTATTTATTTTAGTCTGTTCATGTTTTGTTATATTAAATCTTGTATTTATCTCCCCCTTGTGATTATTTGTTTGCAAGATGTGTTGCTTTGTAGGTATTTTACTTTTGATTACATTCCTTAACTTAAATTTTGACTCTCATCTGTAATATTCTTTTTTATTTGTTTTCTTCCAAATGGATTATAGTTGACTTTACAAATAATTTACACAATAATCATTGTGGAGACGATACTCTTTACTTAGTAATACTTATTAATTGTACAACCGTGTACACTTGCACGTAATCATGCAATACACTCATACCCAGATTCAATGTTCGGGTCGAGTAAAGGTGTTACAGAAGGTTTGCAAGAAGTCAATTATTTCATCGATTGTTAAACTTTCATGATCCATAGCCTCCTCTATAGTAGTGACCTCGATGGAGAATTTCTCTAGAAGAGATCTCAAAACCTTCCTAATCAGTTTAGTGTTAGAATAGTCTTCCCGCAGAGCAATTGCCTAGTTTGGCAGATCATAGAGTTTTGAATAAAACTCACTTTGTAACACACCAAACCCAGCCTAGACGTTACGATCGAATCTTGAGAAATTACATAGACTCGTTTTAAACTCTAATTTTTTGAACTCGAAAACATGTGCTTTTCCAACATTAATTTTGGTAAATCACTTTCCAGGTTTTAGAAAAATACTCGTTAAAACTATTTATTTGATTACAGAAAAACACTTAAGTGATTAATTTATTTTGCAGTGAAAATTTCTAAGTTATTAAATTTTTGAAAACCGTGACATGATTTATAAAAACCAATAATTTTGCGATTTAAAAATAATAATTTCTAAATCAACAAAGGCAAATAAAAAAAAAAACAAAGTCCCAGAATAGTTTATAGACCAAAAAGCCCAAAAAAGTCTAGAATAGTTTAAAACATAAAGCGTCTTATTATTAACAAAAAAAGCACTCCGAGCTCCTATGCGCTGCCTGATCCTAGATTTGCTGATTACATGAGAAGTCAAAAATAAAGGGTGAGCTAACAAGCTTAGTGTGTAACTTAGCCCATAAAAGCATAACATATAGCACAATTCACACAGAAGTCAGATAGTGAACAAAATACACAACATGGCATATGATACAATGTAACATAATTATCAGATCAGATATGGATGGCATGGCATATCATGAGATGCAACACTTAATACAAAACAAATATAAATTCTGCCCCTATCCACTACACACCATCTTTGTCGATCCCTACACACCAATTAGGATAATAAACACTCATTCAACCCTTACACACCTATGAGTGAACGTATGTCACTTTTCAGAATAGTGTAATCAAGCTACCAAAAATATTGTGGTAATCTACCAGAATTAGATAAATGTGGTCAAGTCACAAGAATATATATGTGGTTAAAACCACCACATAAGGAAGATCATTAAACTGTCAACACTTCCTCCATCACATCATTATCCCACCCCAATGCACGTGTAAACACTAACAAGACAATTAGGTACACATATATCATACATGCTTTACACATCAGTACATGCTAACATGCTTGTAGAAGTCATACATTCAGAAGTAGAATATCATATTTCAAGTATCAAAATTGTATTTATCGCCTAACAAACCCTACGAAATAGCTAACATCAATACCAACTTCAAATTACAGCCATAATTAGAGTTTACTAAAAATGGTCCCACACACTCTTGTGGCCTATATGACCTACTTGGCCTAGCCCGTGTGGCCCACACGGTCTACTTAACCTAGTCTGTGGGGCCCACATGGCCTGACATATAGTTGTATGCGTGTAACATCGATAGTAGGTTTCTCAATTTCACAATGTTCATTGGTTTTTACGAGTTCAAGTCACACAGTTGGTCACTTTTTGATGCCAACACAACAACCATAATTCCAGCACCTAAAAATGACATTTAGCTTAATGAATTAGCAAATAAAACGAGAATCGATTAAGAGGAAATGAATTTTGCTTCCTAAAATTTTAGCCAAAACAATAGGGCATTTGACTTTAACAACCAAAATATCCCCTAATTGGGCATTCGATTACTTACCCTTGAAAGAACAACAACTTCCAATAGAATCTAGATCGCTAGAGGGTCAGACGTCTCATGATCTTCACCTAGAAAGCCAAACATAGGTAAAAAGCAAAGTTCATAGCACACAAAAACGTCAATTGTGCACAAGAAAAACTAAAAAACTTATCATTGGAAAAACAACAACACTTAAACTAAGATTTAATTACG
This sequence comes from Gossypium schwendimanii, assembly GCA_013677275.1. Taxonomy (NCBI): domain Eukaryota; kingdom Viridiplantae; phylum Streptophyta; class Magnoliopsida; order Malvales; family Malvaceae; genus Gossypium; species Gossypium schwendimanii. The sequence goes on from JABFAF010278011.1 coordinate 15,198, forward strand.
ACCAACTCTATCAAAACACCACACAAACGATCGCAAAAAAAGACAACAGTACAAAAAGGAAAAAAAACAATGGCAGAAAGGAAAATAATAGAAGAACAAGAAGAAAAGAGAAAAGGAAAAAAATTAACGTAAGAGGAAGAATGGAAAAGTGAGAAGGCAAGTTGGGAGAGAGAGGGAAAGTGGGATAGATTTTCGGGGAGGGATTATCTCAAAAAATTAAATAAAATTTAAAAACAAAATTCTAAACTACCAGATTTTTTGCTAACTTAACAATTTAACTGGAGTTTGAATTTGGCCCAATTACTAACCAAATGGGTAACACAGACAGGAAATAGTAAGAAGAATCTCATTATTAAAACACGAGACCTCTAGGTAAGCTGAAGCCTTACCATTGAACCAGTAGACTCATTCTTGTTAACATTTGAGCAAAATTAATGTATAAGCTAGAAATTCAAAGGGGTTGGAATAAAAATAAATAAAATTTAAGGGAAAGGATTCGAACAAAGGACCTTAGGCATATAAACAAAACTCTCAACCACCAGAATAGATTAATTTACTTGACATAATTTAACAATTCCAAAAATAAAAATTTTGGTGAGTTATGTACTTATGGTTTCAGCTTCTTGCATCATTAATTTCTCAAATCTAGAGGTTAGCATCTGCATTTTATTGCTTGAAAATGGTTTTCCCTTTATGAGCATATTGTAAAATAACTAGAAAATTTTGGCAATAGTACACTTTGCTATTCTCATGGACTCTTGCAAATCTATTCCATAAAAGATTGCATACAATGCCTTAGAGTTGGCATTGGCAAGACATTATTCTTTAGTTCTCCACTGAACCTCAAGCTTAACCACTCTTCCATCTTCAACATCCATCATAGGTGGCTCTGATCCTATAAGAATCGAATCTCAAGCTTTTGCAGTAATGCATTTGATGTAAGCCTTCATGCGAGCCTTTTAGTAAAGATAATGGTTAGTCTTCAACATTGAGGGTCAAGAAGTTGACGATCCTTCCATAGCTTGTTATTAGCAACACTAGGAATCTCCACTAATTATGTGAAGTAGGAGTCTTTGATACAAATTGTTGATCTGAAACAATTGCTAAATAACAAATAAAGCAAAAGTTATTGTGGAAGGGGGCAGTTCTACAAGCATTTTGATAACACAAAACAAAACAGGGGACAGTCTTAAAATTGTGATACTGTAAAAATAGTAATAAATAGAGATGGTGTACAATTGATTTCTCGATAAAGTAAAATAAGGAAATGAAAGTGATAAAAGAGAAGGTTGAAAAGTATGTTGTGGTATACTAAAGTAAAGTAAGGACTAAATCGTAAAGATGTAAAAAGTTTTAAGGTTCAAGTACAATAATTTGAAATTTGAGGGGTTGAGCATAAATATGAGAAAGTTGAACGACCAAAAGTGAAAATAACCCAATTTCTTATAACATGAGATTGGTGTGCAGAGATCAAATTGAATAAATGGAGAAATAAAATGGACTAAATTACAATTTTACCAAAAGTGAATAGTGATTCAAGGATGGAATTTTGAAGAAAAAGGGTAAAATGGTCATTACTTAGATTAGATAATTATATGGTGTAATAATTAAGGAAGAAAAGTATTGAAATATGATTGATTGAATATTTTATAAGATATTTATTAATATTTTATTTAATTAAAATTAGTATAAAAAGAAAGAAAGCTGAAGAAAATTCTTCATACTTTCACCATGCTTTTAACGTCCATGAAAGAGAGAAACAAAGAAAGAAAGTTTTGCTTTCTTTACAATTTAGTTATTTTTCATCAAAATTCACCTTTTTCACTCAAAAATGTTAAAAATTTTCATAGCCATCAAAAAGGAAAAGTGAAGTAGAGACACTAGAGAGTTAGAATATCATCTTGGAAGAAAGAAATTAGAAGTGAAAGTGGAGAAGTTGAGGAAAAGGTGTGGAGATTAAAGAGACAAGGTAAGAAATTGAAGCATTTTTTATAGAATTTATGTTTAATTAAAGTAGAGACATAAGAAAGTAATTTTAGTATGAGTTTTAATTATGTATTTGATATATTCATGAAGCAGAAAAAAAGAGAAGAAATTATGAAAGTGTTAGAAACAAAGTGGAGATGATGACAAAAGTAAGGAAGAAAGAGAATTAAAGGCAAAATAGTGAAATTCTAACAAAAGAGAGGTAAGTACTTCAAGAATTTTACGTTGGTTTAATTTTAATCTAAGTATGAATTATGTTAGAATAGTTAATCTGAATTAAAATATGTTAATATTATGTTTACAAATTTTTAATAAGTAGTGAAAAATATAGTTTGAATTTTAATTATGTGATGAATTGTTTTGATATATTGAAATAATAGTAAAAATGACTAAATTGTGAAGTGTACAAAATTTTATGTATGAATTAAAATATTATCATACAGAGCTTAAATGTGATGTTCAGGTGAAATGATAATAAATAATGAATTTTCATTATGCTAAGGACTAAATCATAAACTTGCAAAAATTAAAATTTAAATAAGAGAAGTAAAGTGAAGTGCATAAAAATATGATATGTGAAGTATGATAATATAATGAATTGTTTGATTAAAGTGTTATGAGATAGTGAAAGTGAATGAAAAGTGACATTAGAAGGATAATTATAATAATTATTGAATTTTTATAATGTTAAAGACTAGATTGCAAGATATTTAGAAGTGATTAAAAATATTAAAAACGTTAGAAATAATTATTCAAATGAAGTGCTACATGGAAGAAAATTGATTTAAAATGATTATGTAGTAAAATAAATAAATAAATTTCATATCGAAAATGACCATATTGTAAAATATACAAAAGTCATTAAGGGTATTAAGATTTTGAAGCAACATATTCAAGTTTAAAGGTATATGGAAGTGAAGTGAATAATAAGAAAGAATATGGTGATTAATGAAAATATATGCTACCAGGGACTAAATCAAACAGATTATAAAGTAAGTGATGTTTATACAAAGAAGACTAGATAGCAAAGTATCCAAAAATATGTGTAAATAAGTATTTATAGATAATTTTAGTGAAGTGTTTATGATAGTGAATTTAATTTTAAGCGATATTAAAGCGTTAATTTAATAAACAATGATTTTCTTGAAAAATAAGGACTAAATTGTAATAAGTGTGAAGTTTTACATGCCATTAATTGATAAGTGATAGTGATGAAAACTGACAATTCAAATGTCGTAGGGGACAAGATATGAACATGTTGGATATGAATGGAAAGTGGCACTTCAATGCAATACAGTGAAAAGTGGCACTTTGATGCAACTGACAGTGGCACTATGGTACGATAGTGATTCAGTAAATGAAAAATGATAAAATTGAAAATGAAGATGAACAATTAATTATTATTTAAATAAATTTATTATGTTATATTTAAAGTTTTGATATGTTAGATTTAATTACGATAATGGTAGGTTTAATTCCTGATGTACTTACGAAGCTTATATAAGCTTAATGCATTACTTTTCAACGCGTGGTAAAAGGTAGTTTGAGGTACTAGATCGAAGGTCAACATTAGCTCATCTCATCATGCCCCAAGGTTGAAAGAAAGTATGGTTTGAATATTTTGATACTAGCTATGACATGTACATAGGTAAAATCTAGATGTGAACTATAATCCCTTTTTATGGACCTAATTGTAGAATTTGTAATCTTTTGCTAATCTTATAATCTTGGTCATAAATGAATGAGTTGTGGTAAGTTATATGATTCTTGAGTTTAGATTTGAACTTAAATGAATAATACATTGGTTGATTTGGATGGAATATGTAAATTGAATACAACTTAGGTGGTAAAAAATTGAAATATTGAAAATGGATGAAATAGGGTGCACGTCGCAATGTCAAATGTACCATGTCACGACGAGACTAAGTCAGAGAGTGAAGCTGGGATGAGGGGCCCGAGACGTCACGAATTTAGCCCGAAACAATATAAATCTTATAATTTAGTCCTTGTTCTACCTTAGACCACTAAAAGAGTTGTCATAAGCTCCTATATGATCAAATATGTATTCGAAACATGTTGTATTATTTAATGATCTTAATATTTCAAATGAAACGATAAATGAAATCGAAATTAAATTGACGTTGCTTCAGCAACAAATGTAGCATTTTGATATCCTGACCCGGCGATTGGGTCGGGTACGGGAGTGTTACATCTACAGAGCCTAGCTTAGTGAGAAGAATCCACTATCTTTCAACAATTACAAGTAGAGAACCTAAATCTATCACACCCTAGTGATGATTCCTCACTGTTGTACCTTCAAAGACTAAACCTCCACCACTAAATTCTCCACCCAAGAACTTATTCTATGAAACCACTACACAGGTTTTATAATCTCAAATTCATTCTCACAAATAATGTTCTTCACTTGAGCAAATTAAGTGCTCTCAATTTTCAGTACATCAACCTATACAAGTCTCTCAATTATATAGAATTTTCAAGACTTGCTAACATAATGAAGATCATTTATGATCCCTTCTAAAAGGTAGCTAAAGTAGCTTAATATAATATAATAATAACAGTCAAGGTAATTTGGACAATTGGCAGATAAGATACTAAATTTTTGATTCGATCCAACTTCCTTGATATAAGAGATTAGATAGACTTTGTTCGATCCGATTCTCCAAATATGTTTCTCCAAGTGATATGATCTTCATTGATGGGCATAGTTATTGGTTTAATTTCGGATTGAAGTTATCATCCAAATCGCACAATTCGGCTCGAGTTCGATTTTTTCACATGGGATTTGTTTTATCCAAATCAAATTGAATGAAAAAAAAAATCTATATTTAAAGGAATAGTCCTAATAGAATAATAAATTGATCATTTCAATGTCTACATGGACTAATTCATTTAATTGTATTATTATTATTATTATTATTATTATTATTATTATTATTATTATTATTATTATTATTATTATTA
>JABFAF010278073.1:1124-15088 GCA_013677275.1 Gossypium schwendimanii
ATAAAGATATAGACTATTAAAATGGTAAAATTACATTTTTACTATCGTAAAAATATACAATTTAATTCTTGTCCAGCCCTAATGGGTAAATTCTAATACTTGTAAACCAAAGATTTTAATGGGAGTATAATTATTAAAAAGAGCAAAAAGAAACGGAAGACATGTGCATGAAATTGCTGGAACTCAAAATCAACTTTGAAAGGGCAGTTTGTGCAAAGGAATTGTATTCGAGGAGTATTATATCATCTTTGAAATTTTTAACATGGAATCTTCATTATCATATACATCCTATACCAAATGTTCAATGATTTGATATGAGGGAGGTCCCATTTTGCCATTTCCAACATTATGGTGCACATCTCTTTCTTTCTCTTCCTCCAGATTTTTGAGTGAAAGTGGTAGCTATATGTCGTTTCCCCCATTTGCAGTGCAACTAATAACGGTCCAGAATCATCTTGAATATATCTTTGAATAAACTCGAAAATTTGATTGTTCGTAATGATTTAAATCTCAGACCTATTTAATGTTATTTCTTAAAAGATGATTACATAAATTAAACTTTGAGTTTATAATGATTTTTCTTTGTAAAGTTTATTTAAAATAATCATGAATTCTATATTGTGAGAGCTTATTTCATTGTTTTTCTGACCATACCAAGCTGTCTGGTGTTGTTGCCTGCTTGTAGGAATCAAGTTATAAGGTGATGTCGTGCAAGAATATTTGGGGTTTTGGGCAAGTTTAACAAAGAGTCTATGTCTTGTTAGAGAAGTAAGGCATGTAAAAGTGGGGAACAATTGGGCGGTCTGCAATTAGGTGTACATACAAACACATAGTTGATGATGGGTCTTTATATAATTCTAATATATATATATGAAACGTTGTCTCCTATGATTTACCTCACTAAAATCAACATCCTTGCCTAACTGATAATAATTTTGAACCCGTATCTTTAATTAATCACCACCCCTCTGGTGTTAACACAAAAAAAGAAAGTAAACATATTTACATTCAAGTGACAATTTATATATATTAAAAGTAGATGTCTGAACTATGAAGTAAATGAACTAGGTTTATGTACTGTCGAGAGAGAATCAATTCTCTTTTTGACAGAAGTTTTTGAAGTGTCATTCTTTGGGACGTTAATCCAAAACTCAAACGATAGAAATATTGTTTTTGAGATGTCTATGCTCGATTTTAGCCTCAAGTTTTTATCTTCCTACTTCGAGGAGAGTCCAAAGGGGTTCACAGAGTTTATACTAGAGATCCTAGATCTACTAAGGCCCTTTAAAGGCATAGGTTCGAACTCCACCAAGGCGAAAATGATAAACATTTTCTTAGTGGACTTAGGCACTCATGCCTAAACTCCGTGGACCCCTTTGGCTCTCCTCCAAGTGGGAGACAAAAACCCCAAGCTAAAACCAAGCATAGACATCTCGAAAGCAATACCTCTTCTATTCAAGGTCTAAGTTGATATCCCAAAAAACGAAACTTCAAAAACTTCTCTTAATAAAAAAGTTTATTCTCCCTCAACATTTACAAACAAAAATTGTGTATTTGTTATCAATGTATTTAAATATCAAAGTGTCTAAAGTGTGAATTTAGAGTGAAAATCAGAAGAAAAGTCCATAAAGGAAAAAAAAAAAGTAAAAAAGAGAGGTCCAATTATTTTCTCTTTTATATGCGCCTGTGTACATCACCACTTTCCATATGATTCCACATATGCAATCCATACTATGCACTTTATACATTGAATTCTTGGTTCTTGGATGGACATGGTGAGTGAAAAAGGAGAGTATTATTAGAAAAAGGTCAATTGACAATGAGAGATGGGAATTTTTAACTATTTGCATATTTCTTTCTATTAATAATTAATTTGTAGAAACTATCAAAAACTTAGTTGAATTAATTTAAACAATAAATTGAAATAAATTATGGTCTCTTTTGTACCAAAAAAGAAGAAGAAGAATCCCTCCCACCGCCTCACCCTCTATAAGTCCCTTCATCCATTGCTCTCTAAGGAAACCTTTTAGCATCAAGAATCAGTGCTTAGTTTTAGCTTTAACCACGATGGGGTTTGATGATATTTGTAACACCGCCCTCGGTCTCGGCCTAGGCTGCCTTGTCAAGCAAGAAAACATTTCGCAGTTGGATCATCACCAACAAAAGAAGAAGCAATTGTTCCTCAAACATGACCACTTTTCACCAGCTCTTCTTTCTCTAGCTCCATCGTATGACACTTGCGCTATTATTGATGCCCACCAACAACAAGCCTCATCTCTCAGTGCAGCATCTTCATTTTCAAACTCGAGTGTTAAGAGAGAGAGAGATTTAGGTGGTGAAGAGGTAGAATTGGAGAGAATTTGTTCAAGGGTGAGTGATGAAGACGACGAAGGTAGCCCCAGAAAGAAACTTAGGCTCACCAGACAACAATCTTCCATTTTAGAAGACAAATTCAAACAACACAGCACTCTCAGTCCTGTACTCCCCATCTTCCTTATTTGATCTTTATTCTATTTAATTTTTTATATCTATAACTTTTGTTCCCTTATGTGTTAACAGAAACAGAAGCAAGCTTTAGCTGAGGAGCTGAATCTAAGGCCACGCCAAGTGGAAGTATGGTTCCAAAATAGGAGAGCCAGGTTTTTGTACTGACCATATAAGCTTGGAAAGTTTTAGTATTTGATATTCCCAAGAATGGGTTTTTATTTTACCTTTATTTTTATGCAGGACAAAGCTTAAACAGACTGAAGTGAACTGTGAGTTACTGAAGAAATGTTATGAAACACTAACGGAGGAGAACAAGAGGTTGCAGAAGGAAGTGGAAGAGCTTAAATCATTGAAAGTAACAGCTCCATGCTATATGCAGGTGGGAGCAGCTACCCTCACCATGTGCCCTTCCTGTGAGAGGGTTGACAATGTGGGTGAAAACCCTTCCACCACCCTTTTTACCTTGGGACAGAAATCTCATTTCATCACTCCCTTCACTCACCCATCTGCAGCTTGTTAGGCCTACTTATTGTGACCATCACATATATGAACTGAATGTAGAGATTAAATGTTACTAGATATATATCTATATGTTTGTTGTATAAATTAAATATTAATTTGTACATACTTTGCAAAAACTGAGATGAGTATCGTTGTTCCTCTCTTTCGAAATCAAACTCCCTTCTATGTTTTTTTATAATAATATTATCTCCAAAAATTTGAATTTAACTTTTTTTTAAATATAATATGAAACTTTTATATATTACATTGATTGATTTTTGTTCATGTAGTGAAGCTAGGGTACATTGTAAGAGGCATAGATGAATGGAATATTATTTTAAATGTGTTTTTATTTTTAATTTTTACTTTTACAATTTATTCACGTACTTTTAGTAAGAGTAAATCACTACCAATTTACTTATCACAAATAATGTTAGATTTTTGTGATTTGAATCCATGAGATAAACACACAATGCTACTAGCATTTAAAAAAATGTTAAAATATGTACTCTTCGAAAATTAGGAATTTAGTTTATTTACTTGTATTTCTAGGAATTTATTTTCATTATTTTTTAAATTTTAAAATTCAGTTTTAACTGCTAATATTGTTAATTATTTTTTGTTAAATTCAACTTATTTAAAATATATATTTTTAATTACATGATCACCGAGTGAATAATTCCTTTAAAAAAAATTAGATAGGAATAGTCTAAAAAAGAAAATTCATCTCCCAGCAACTCCTTTATTCATGTATTGTTTGAAAGGGAACTGAAATGAAATCGCCCTAATTATGTTGCTCAAGGAAAGTAAAACATAAAAAGGAAAGCAAGGACGACGACCACTGATCTTGCTCCTAAATGATGAACAAAATATTTAAGAAAAGGCAGACATTAGAGAAAGGAACATTTAAAATAAACAAAATTAAGATATGATTAGTGAGTCTCTAATTATGGGTTTGAATAATTAAACTTTAAACTGGTCAGTGTCCAAATAATCATTATTGAATTTCGTTTTTTTATTTATTTGTAGAATAATGATTCATTTTGATATATTCTAAATATATAGTATGAATTAATGCTTACCATGATTTAATAACATTCATTGCTTGGCATTCAATCATATATAATTTATCATTGTAAATAAATTATCATGAAGTTCGACTATACAAATAAATACCTCCTCATAGGTGTGTGAAAAAAAGGCCAAGCAGCCATGTGAATTCCTCATCTAATTATCTTCGTATTCTTGTTTTGATCATTTAATTTTGAAAATTTTCAATTTAGATACTAAACTTTGTATTCATTTCTGTTTTGGTCACTCATCGTTATATTGGTAACAGAAATAATAGCATTATCTTTTCTTAACCGATATAATAACACATTTATTCATCAATACTTATATATTCTATCATTTTTATTCTAATTCTAAATAATTCAATGAATCTAACACTTCAATTTACAAATTCTATCAATTTGATACTCAAACTTCCTAACCAAAACTTTCATATTTTAAAATAAAGACATTTCATATCTATCAATTTATAAAACCCCAAAAAGGAAAGAAGAGAAAACTTTTCTAATTATACTATATATGCTAATAAAAAATTCCTTTTGATTCAAGGATTATCATCACATATATGGATAGGGAAAGTTTTTTTTTTAAGTGAGGCTTAAAAAAATCGCATCTTTAATATAAAGTTTAGTGTCTAAAATAGAAAATTTCAAAATTAGATGACCAAAATAGGAATGTGGACATAATTAGATGATCACCATTAACTAGTTTAAGTGCTAAATTGAATTTCGATATTTATATTTACCTTAAGTAGTCTAATGTTTTATTAGAATAAGCTTTTTTTATATTTTTTAATTAATATTAAAAAATTTAAATTCAATTTCAATCTATAAAAATTATCATATTCAGACGTAAATATGAAAATATGGCACTTCATTTATATATATAATATTTATAAAAAAATATCACATTATTATCCGACATTAATTGCACTCGAATTCAAATATATAGAACATGGAAATGGTAGTTGTTATAAGATATCAAGCTATGTTGGTAAAAGTATCATAGAGGCCCATGTACTAAAAAATTGTATTGCATTTTACCTCTTCTATTAAAAAATAAACAAATTAGCCCTTATATGTTAAATCAAAGGATAAATTGGTCCTTTTAGAAAACATCAAATGCTATTGTTAAAAATTGATCCATGTACATCAATATGAGATACATATGATACGTCACGTGTCATTGCCAAGTTATTCTGTCAATCACGTTAATTTTTAATAATACAAATGAATGATTTTTATAACAGAAAAGACCAGCTTACTCTTTGATTTAATCTACATAGACTAGTTTATCCAACTTTTGAATTGAAAAAATAAAGGGTCTCCATGATAATGTAGAAGTTTGCTCTATGACTCCAATATGTAAGTATGAAGGGTTGATTGCAAACTAAGATGGGCCCGGACGATAAGGGCCGCCACCCATGTAATGACCATCCATATAAAGAATTGCATTTGGTGAATGCAAGCCATCCATCACCATGAATTGCGAGTCTTCAGAAGGTTTCCAGTGGCGTTTCCTTTGATTTATAAACCAATTATTTATCTGTTTTTGGTCCAACCCAGTTGATTCAGCCAATGCCACCTTCTCTGCCTCCTGTACCATTTACCATTCATTTTAGCAATCAATGGATAAAAAANNATCAATTCAGTATTCCAGTAACATATACATACAGAAGGGTATGGCCATTTGTAATGCAACTCCCACCAAGTAAGCAATTTTTGCCTAGATTCTTTGGGTAGTTTCCCTTTCTTCTTTTTCTTGGAAAGTTCTTCCTTTAGACTACTTAAATAGCCTCTATATTTCCTCAGGAGTTGGTTCTTCAGTTCTCGATCTTCGGCTCGAGGGATGGTTTTGGTTTCTCCATTACTATGGTTATTGTTTTTTTCTTCCTCAGATGAACCAACACCGTCACACTTCTCATCTGTTATGTTCAACAACATCATCAATATGTATTCACAGAATCAGTCATTCTAAGTGAGTCTCAGATACGAGTGTCTCTAACACTTGTACATCATATTTTATTATGAGTTGAACATGAATACTTAAAAAAAGATAAAAAGTCCAAGTGACTAATTCAAACAAAAGTCCTAGCAAAGATAGCTAGTAGAGAGATGGCACATGTAAAGCCACAAATAGCTAAAGTCGTAAGGACTGTAGGCCGTAGTGGAAATAGGTGAAGGAAAATTTAATGCATTTGCCTATACAATTCAGTGAAAGTTGACCGATCAAGATTATAACTTTATAAGCTCACCAAACTGTGTCCAGGACAACCACAACAGTGAAGCTAATAAAAGAACCATCTCCAATTCCATATCACCAAAATTTTCAAAGTATTCGTGTTTAATGCATTCTTTAACAATAATATAAAGATAAAATCATCTATGTGAACATACAAGATCTAACGTATTCGACATCCATGGTCCGAGGATATAAAAGACGAGCATCTTTGCCATAGCCATAGCTGTTAGTATGAGGTAGCACTATCTCTCCAGGTACGTATTTATGAACAATAACTTACAAAAAGAGAATCAGATTCATTCCAAAAAGAAAAACAAATAAGAATGGCATTGTTTGGTCAGAGATCCTTTAGAATATAAAACAAAAAGGTAACCCATAAAAGAAGCCAACGTGGGAATTTTTTATTTTATTTTTTTCATCATTATTGTTTACATTACACCAACTATAGCATAAACCCAATTGTGTTTTTGTCTTTGTTCTTCTTTTCAAATATTAGTTTGATTTGCAATTTGCAATCAAATTTATTACTATAGACACGTGATTAGCTAGGGTTTCTCTTCACTGTTGGGTCTTCAAATGAAGAAAAGAAAAAAAAGTATACCAGAATTGAAGATCTGCACTAGGCCATTGCTGACCCCGTTAAGTTGAGCTTCGGTCCTCCTAGTGAAATCCAAAGCTTCTTGCATTGGCCTCATCAGTTCATCTCGATATTTGACCAACATGCCATAATAAGCTTCCTGTATTAAATAAATGCATCCACAATGTTAGCCAAAGACAACAAAGTTTATGACAGAACAAATGTTAAAATATTACCATAAACTGATCAAGTTCCGGGTCTTTAATGGTGTCTCTTGTCGATGACACTGCAGATCTCCGTCTTGCCTCAAACTCTTGTCGAGCCGCTGCTAACCGGGCTGCTACTTCAGGCGGAGCTCCTACCTGTATGACATTGACCAACATTATATATAAATACAGCATTGTCTATACTTTTATGGGCAATTTACCTTTTGGCAATCCATGTAAGCTTCAAAGAGATTAGAGCAGTGAGGATGAGCAATGATCTTGGCTTTCACATCTTCCGCTTCTTGTTGGTCTCTCAATAAGTGGAGCTTTGGTGGATTTTGTGAGGTGTTGGTTTCAGTTGCTACAACTGGAGATGCATACACGAAATTTCCCTTCGGGATACTGTTCCCGTTTACTCGATTAAATTCTTCCATTTTTAATTCTTCTTTTTCAACAAAAATTTTCTCGGAAACCAAACAAGGAAAACGTAAAACCCTAAAGGAATGGAAACTCTAACAACCTACTCATTTACTGCAGGAAAAGAAATTCCCATTTTCATGAGATGGAGTAAATTAACTTGAACTTTGGTTAAATGGGAAAATATTCAAAATCTTTGAAGTTTTATGTCAAGGAGGACTTGAAGTAAAATTGCACCAAGACTTGTACGTGTTAAGAGAATATTTGAAAAAAACGATACCCAAAAACTAAAATCCGAAAAAGAAACAAGACTTACACTGAGAGTAAAGTAGAGGTTATCTGGAAAAGAAGTTGAAGATGAATGGAAAGGAAAGGAAAAAAAGGGTAAGCTTAAACCAGAACCGGCAAGCGACTGCGTGTTGGGTCGTTGACAAGACGTTCATTGTTGAAAGAAAAGAAAATGGAAATTATTAAAGGCAAATGAAGACCAAAAGATAAGGCTATTGAATCTCTTTATTTTATTTATTACTCTCTCTTTTTTCAATTACTCTTATTTCTATCTGATCGCCTTTATTGTATTTATCAATGCACTTCCATCTAACGGACGAACCAAAATTTTCACTTTTTATTTTTGTACTTTTGTTAGTTCGGAGAAGATAATTATTTGATAAAGAAATAGTGTAATTCTATAAGTGAAGTTAAAAAAAATTCTAAGTATTATTACATCTATAAATTTTCATATAGGTATCTACAACAAAATGATTTAACTAAGTTACACAATGAAAATCGTACCCATATGAATTTATACTTACTGATCACAAATCTAATTTGTTTCGATATTCCAAGTGTTTATTCTATCTTGGGAAATGAAAAGCTTATTCTTAACTTTTTAGGTTCAAGAATTCCTATAGAACTGAAGTGATACAATAAAAGCTTTTTCTATTCTTCTATTAACAATTAATGTATTGGATTCCATTCATCCCACAGTTAGGAACTAATGATTGTTTCTATCTATAAAGATTTCATAATGATCAAATTATATTTGGTCTTGTTCCTACTTTTTTAGCCATTCTAAATACAAATTTTAAATATCTGATCTTTTGCTATTTAAATCATGTAGATGATATTATGACTCATTATTCAATCTGCAACACCTTTTACCCAACTCGAATCACCGGATCCGGATATAAGATGTTACAACACATAAACTCTTAACAAAAATCTTTACAACCGACGTACAACTATTTTAAAGCACACTTCTTATTTCTTTTATTAATGTTCTTTAATATAAAAGAGGACGTTTAATAATTACATTAAAGTTTTAAACAATGTGCAACTTTACAACATAAAACTTTGTTAATAGCAGACTCTTCTTGGTGTAGCGTACTATACGTCATACTCCTATGATGCCCTCTATATGCATAATATTGCAACTCACACTGAAACCATCACACAATCCTGGCTTGACCCCTCTTGGTGTACCCACTCTTACAGTAGAACCTGAAACATAATCAAACATTTGTAAGTTCAAAAGAACTTAGTGAGTCTTAACCTAGATTACCTTCAAGCATTTATGGTTGAATTCTTCATCTTGAAGTCTTTGGATTTCATCTTTGTCTTTGGCGAATACTTTCCTAATATTATATATACATATACACCAACTTCCATACTTGACCAATCCACTCACAAGTCACTCTTTGAGCTGATTCCAGATTTCACCTGTCGATACATATCTCATTTCCTTATTAGAAAGACAAATGTACTTCCCAAAATGATATTATAATATCCCATTTTTCAGTGATATCGGAAACAATGGTTTGGGGACCACAATTCCGGCTAATGGGTCTGTAATTTATAGGTATTTAATATTTTTAAGGTTATGTGATTGTTGTATTAAGATTTGGTCAGTTGATTTTATTGTTTACTTAGTTAATTTAAAAAAAGAGACTAATTTGTAAAAGTCATAAAATTTAGTCATAATTAAATTGTAATGATTTGATAGAAATTTGGTTGGCATAAAATTTAGTCATAAAAAAGGGACTAATTTGTTAAAGGATTAAAGTGTTTAAATATTAAATTTAAATAGAAATTTTGTGAATTGTGAATAATTAGGGACTTTATTGGTTTATGAAAAAGTTTGGTTGGCATGGAAAGTTTTGAATTTTTGATAAATTTGAAATTTCAGGTTTAGGGACTAATTTGTGAGAAATGTAAAATTTTAGGGGAAATGTATAAATAATAAAAACTTAAGGTTCTCATGCATTGAATTGATTTTTTAGTGTATGTGTATTTAATAATTGAATTTAATTATTATATAGATCAAGAACTGAGTCAAAAAGACAATAATCGTGGAAAAGGAAAAATTGTTGAGTAGTCCCTACGAATTAACCGGAAGCAGATTATTGGTACGTTCATAGTATAGATAAATATAATTATATATATTTATATAACTTGTGATATTATGATTTGATTAAACTGTATTCGAATTGAATTATGATATTAAATCGAGATTATAAAATGTTTACAATTAAGTACAGATGAAAAGTGATTATTCAACAGTTGATGTATAATATGGTTAGTTGATATTGAAATGAATGTATTTGATTCATAGCATGTGTATGAATATTGTGGAAGTGCCTCTGAGATTATAATGTTATAAAGTCTGCTAAGTGCCCGTGTGAACGTAGTAATCGATTAGGATATGATTGGCATACCAATAGGGTTGAACGTGCGTTTGTATAGGTTTGCACTTTGGTGCCTCTGTTTGCACTTCGATGCCTCTACTATGCGTCATCGATGCCTTTGGTGTGGTATAGTTTACCGAGTATCCATGTCAAATTGTTATAGTTCAACGGGTTATGTATCAATTTTCTTAAAACTCATTTATTTGTTCAATTTTGTTGAGTAATTATATTACTACTAAATGATAAATGTTGCTATGAAGTTCTTGTTTATAAAAGTTAAGGATCATATTGAGAAATTGTGGATGATGAATTGGTTATAACTCTTGGAAAGTATCATTTATGATGTAAATGGTTATATACTAATGTGGTGTGATCCTGCATTTGGATATCAGGAATTAGAAACTTATCTTCTTATTTATCTAAATTGGTTGAGGTAAGTTAAATGGTATATATTGAATGAACTTATTAGGCTTCTTAAGCCTATTTGTTTCATTTGTGTCTCTTTTATAGTTGGCATTTTGTGGACTGATTAGACGAATCGATTTGGATCTCACACTATCCAGTCTTCTCAGTAGCTTTTGTTTATCATTTTGGAATGTGGCATGCATATAGGTGGTTTGTTGTTGATATGTAAAATGTTATGTTATGATGATATATTTAGTTAAAGTGGTTGGCTTCGGTTAGGATAATTCTTAATGTCATGAATTAGGTGTTGAAACTTTGGAATGGTAAACTTCTTATGTATGTTATATTTTGTCCAAAATGGATTGATAGTTTAAGCATAGATGGTTGTTTAATGTTCGTGTGTTTTTTTTAGTTGGATAATTTGGTTGAATGATTGTTGATTGTGGTGCCTTAATATGACATATTGGTTAGGTTTTATAGGTTGAATGTAATGGTATGTGTTTTGGTCATATTAAGGCTAATGGGGTTGATGTGTCCTAATGTGAAAGGTTTAGACTTACTTTGGCTTATTTTAGGGGTAATGTACATGGCCTGTGACACGGGCTATCACATGGCTGTTTGTCTTTTTAATTTTAGGTACAGGATCCACACGGCCTAGCACATGGCCTACGATAAGACCGTGTGACCCAAGTCAGTGTCTATCACGGCTTGAGACACGACCGTGTGTCTGAAAATAGTTTGTGACATGGCCTGCGACATGGTTGTGTGACCAAACTTTGAATAGACACACGGTCTACGACACGGCCATGTGTCTTAACTTCGAATGTTCACACGGTTTGGGCTATGTTACAAGCCGTATGACCCCTATTTTTCCAAATTTTCATGTTTTTTTTTTCAGAATGTTCTGATTTGTTTAAATTTGGACCCATATTATTCCTAAACTATTTTTAGGTTCCCATAGGCTTGATTCAATATCCATAAGTGTAACATTTGTCATGATTAGATTCATTTGATATATATATGGGTATTTAATTGTATAATTGTTTCTGTTGGAAAGTTAAATGTTCTGTTTTGCTCTATAATACTCTGAAACCCTAATCTAAAATCGAAGACGGGATATGGGTATTACAGATATCCATACAGAACCTACCTTCGACGGATTCTCAATCAAACAGATGTAGAATACTTCACCTAGGGGGTGTTCTCACAAATCTTTTAGGATGATGTTCTTACAAATATTATTCTTGGTGGATACTTATACTAATTGATATTTTAATTTGACCTTCATACGGATCCTACATTTGGCGAACTCTCATACTATAGTTGGCAACTATCAAAATACCAATCAGATCCTTAAAACAACCCCAAATCATAACTTATTCGGATGAATGAAATGATCTAAGTCATCTACAAGAATTCTAGACAACCATGTTAGCGAACAACTTAGATTCGAAATAAACTCTATAGGTAACATGAAAATACTCAATTTGACGAATACCATAGAATTTTGATAACTTGCATTCATAGTGTAGACAAATTCAAATTTGGCGAACACTTAGACTATTTATATATAGACCAAATTCTCTATACTGTCGGCTACTAAGGCAGATTCACTCTTCATAAACACATCTGAGAACTATTTCAGAAAATACCCTTAGGTCAATATCAAATTTTATCATAAGGCTATCCAACTAAGATATCCTTAGACTAACTCAAATCCTTGCCCTAAGAGCGATTCTCCAGATTTCGTAGAGAGTTACGTGTTTCCTGTTCCTACAAACTAACTCAGAAGGTATCATGGGTTTCTTCCTCATAGGCTTATACATATCTTTATGTTGTGATATGTCAGTCCAGTTTACATTTTAGCGGAGGCATCACCATGAATATTTTCATAGACAAACAATGCCATGGGTCTCAGCCACATAGTCTTACACATCCTCATGTCGTGTTCTGTCAGTCTGGTTTACATCTCACCGGAGGCTACACCATGAGTGTCTTTGTTGTCACCGTGATCTGCCTATCCGGTTAGCAATGTACCTACCATATCGGAGGCATAAAAAATGGATGTTTTACTTACTTGCCACTGGATGCACTCCCATATTCATTCACTTACCTGACTAATTCATACTCTCTCATACTTGATTTCATATGCATAAATACCACATATCTTCTTGTTCATGCAATAACTTATATATTTCATTTGTAAACATGCAACAAATTTATGATACTTTATACACACTTACACTCACCAAATGTTCGAAATGACATTAACATATAATTTTCTATTATAAATTAACATGCATGAGTCAGGATGAATACTCATCTGAAATTCACCTTACCTTTACTATAGCTCGAAGTTCCAAACCTAATCGTCCTTCTCGAACCAGCAGCAGCTACTACTTAAAAAAATGTAATTACCATTAAAACTCATTTACAGAAAATTTACTATCATCTCAATTATAGACGACCTTCATGCAAGGCCTCTTATTCACATCTTATTGTTTATATGCTTATTAAAATCCTTACTCTTTCAAATCCTAACATATCGAGTTACCAGACTAACTAGGAGGTTGAAACATCCACCGATTACCACAGAAACCTCAGCTTCTAGTTTAACGAAGAAGAAGAGAATATTTTAGGCTTAAGAAAACTAAAGCATAGCACGAAAGGAAGAAAATCATCGAAACATTCCCTTCTTACCATATATATTGTATCAGCCCGGTTTTAGCTAAATTGGAACAGTGGTTCCAGGACCACAAATCTAAAGTTAAAATATCAATTTTATTATTATATTAAAGTTTACAGCATGATAGAATTATTAGGTGAAATTTTCGTAAAGAAATTTTACCATTTACATGCTCAATTTGATAAAAATGACTAAATCGCGTAAATTGGAAAAGTTGAGTTCTAATTGCTAAAGGTATTAAATAGCTATAGAACTTTAAATTATGAGTTCTTATATGGTAAATAGACTATTAATGGTGCTAGTGGATGAACATGGCTTGGCATTATTGAAATATTAAATGTTTTTAAAGGGTATTTTAGTAAATAAGTAAATAATGATTAAAATTAAATAAAATAAAAGACAAAGTATCATCTTTTACCTTTCTTCAATCGATTTTCATTAGAAAAAGAAGCCATTGAAGAAGCTAGGTTCGACCAACTTAAATCCTTGTGCATGATATGTATTTTTGTCCCGTTTTTATTGATTTCTATGTTTTTGAGATCGTTGCTTCGTGTTCTAGCTAGCACGTACCTTCATTTTTGAAACTGTTATAGATTTCAAAATGATGCCATTGTTGAATACTTGGTTTTTTAAGTGTTTAATGATAGATTATGAAGGTTTAATGTTAGATATACAAGTTTTGTAAAGTG
>JABFAF010278307.1:0-10372 GCA_013677275.1 Gossypium schwendimanii
ATAGTAAGTAAAGCTTATGATTAAGTGATGGAATTGATATGAATTATTAGAGAGTATTTTTGGAATGACTGAATATGTATATGTTTGGATGGTTAATTTTTATTTTGTGGTTATGGGCATAAATTTTCTAATAAGTTAATATGTTAATTCGAGTAGTTAATGAGATGAATGGATAGGTATATTTAGTTGGTTTAGTCAATGAGCATGCAAATTGGATATATTATGAATTGTATTTTGTGCTACAAAAAATGGTTCATATTATCTGGTGTAAAATGATTCATTTATGTTTAATATACACTTGTGCAAAAGTTTAGAAATGATATGTATGACACTCGAATTATTTGAGCTATAAAGTATTAGTGATTGATTTGTTTTACTATAATGAGTTTGGTCAAGTGTTTAAATTAATAATACTAGATGGTAAATTTCTTAAAACATGACTAGTATATATATTTCATAATGGTAAAGCATGTTAGGTTTTTATTTGTTTTAGTATTTCACATGTGCGAATGTTTTAAGTTGAAGACCTAATGGTTTGAATTTCATAAATATGAAACATGTTTATTTTGGTTATGATGTATGTTAGATGGATTTTAAATTTTGGATTGGCTTTATGACACTTGTATTCAAATTTAGTATAAGTGAATTGTGGATATTAGAGTTTAGTAAGGTTATAAGTGTATCGTTTTGTTTGGCGATGAAATGTGTTAAATGACTATGCGTAACTATGTTTTGCCCAATAATGCCTCGTGACCCTAATCTGGTGACTGATACAGGTTAGGGGTGTTACATTTGATTGGTATCAAAGCTATAGTTTAGTCGATTCTAGGACTAACGTAGCGCGTGTGAGTCTAGCTATACATGCCATATTTTTATACTGTGATAGTGTGATAATTCCTAACATTTGAAAATGCATTTTCGTATAGTAAATGGATCCCGAACGAGCCGTAGTAGATGACATGGAAAGTAATGCACCGGCTCCCACTCAAGGGGCAGTGCAATCTGATTCTAGACCTATTTCGAGTAGCCATAAGGGAGAGGCTAAACAAGCCTTCTTCCAAATAATGAACGAGTGGTTCATAGAGTTCGTAATCCAGCTGCTCAACAACCTCCAGCCCCGCCTAATCCCCTTCAGACTTTTGTTGTGCCTCCAGTTATGAATTCGATTCTGTTGAATAAGCCTCTAGTCGATAAAATTAAAATATATGGGGCCGAAGAGTTCAGGGCCACCAATGATGACGATGTTGAGAGAGTTGAGTTTTGGCTCAAGAACACAATCCGAGTTTTTGATGAAATGTCGTGTACTCTCGATGAATGTGTTAAATGTGTCGTTTCTTTTTTGAGAGATGCAGCCTATCAATGGTGGAAAACTCTGACTTCTGTTGTTCTGAGAGAATGAATTACCTGGGATTTCTTTCAATCTAAATTTCAGAAGAAATATATCAATCAGAGATTTATTGATCAGAAACATATAGAATTTTTGGAGCTAAAACAAGGCTGTATGTCTGTTACAGAATATGAGCGTGAATTTGTGCGACTGAGATGGTATGCATGAGAATGTGTATCAACTAAAGAAATAATGTTCAAAAGATTTGAAGATGGTTTAAGTGAAGATATCCATCTGTTAGTCAGGATTTTAGAAATTAAATAGTTTGTTGTGCTCGTTGATCGAGCATATAAAGCCAAAGAACTCGGGAAAAAGAAAAGAAAAGCTGATTCAAAAGTTAGAGATGCAAAAAAGAAATCCTCGAGTAAATCATTTCAGTCTGCATCAAAGAAATTTGGAGATGATTTTAGTCGTTCAAAGGCTAATATGGGACATTTGAACAGAGATCGTGCTAGATCTGATTCGAGCTTCAAAGCTCCTACTACTTCAGTTGCAAGTATTGGAAATGTTTGATCGATCGACCTGAATGCAAGCACTGTGGTAAAAGATATCGGGGAAGTTGTAAATTGAATGATCGAGCTTACTTTAGATGTGGAGCTTTAGATCATTTTATCTAAGACTGTCCTGAGTCTGCTAAGCAAGACATTGTACAAAATCTGAGACATAATAACACCTCAGTTAGAGCTGGTCTCCCAAAAATACGAAAAATGTGCGTGGAAGTCAAACAGCAACAAAAGATACAGCTGTTCGATCTGAGGCTATAGCACTTGCTAGAGCCTACGCCATCCGAGCTTGTGAAGAGGCTTTATCCCCAGATGTTATTATTGGTACTTTAACTCTCTATGATATTAATGTTGTTACATTGATTGATCCTGGATCGACTCATTCTTATGTATGTGAGACTTTAGTATCCAGTAAGACTTTGCCTGTAGAGTCTACTGAGTTTGAGATTAAAGTATCGAACCCCTTAGGCCAGTGTGTCTTATTTGATAAAGTATACAAGAAGTGTCCGTTAATGATTCGAGATATCTGTTTTCCAGTTAATTTGATGTTATTACCTTTTGATGAATTTGATATAATTCTTGGTATGGATTGGCTACCTTGCACAATGCTATTATGGATTGCAAATGGAAAACTATGGATTTGAGATACAAGAATGAGGAGATAATTCGAATTGAGTCCATTGATTTAAATGGGCTGCCAGTTGTGATATCATCGATGAAAGCCATGAATTATGTGAAAAAAGGATGTGAAGCCTATTTTTCTTATGTGATTAATTTGAAAGTGGCGGATAAGAAATTAGAATAAGTGCCTGTTGTTTGTGAGTTTCCTGATGTGTTTCCTAATGAGTTACCTGGGGTTTGCTAGACCTAGTTTCTTTCCTTGGGGTGCTCCGGTTCTATTTGTGAGAAATAAAAATGGCATGATGAGAATATGCATTGATTACCATCAGTTAAACAAAGTGACTATAAAGAATAAATATCCTCTACTCAGAATTGACGATTTGTTTGATCAGTTGAAAGGTGCTACTGTGTTTCCAAAGATGGATTTGAGGTCGGGTTACTATCAGCTGTGAGTTAAAGACTCTGATGTGCCGAAAACTACTTTTCGAATGAGGTACGTACACTATAAGTATCTGGTTATGCCTTTCGAACTTACTAATCCACCTACTGCCTTTATGGATCTCATGAATCGGATCTTCAAACTATATTTGGATCGATTTGTGGTTGTGTTCATAGATGATATCCTGATTTATTCCCGTGATGAATCTGAGCAAGCCGAATATCTAAGATTAGTACTACAGACTTTGAGTGATAAACAATTATATATGCGAGGTTTAGTAAATGTGAATTCTGGTTACGAGAAGTCAGTTTTATGGGACATGTTGTATCAGCATCGGGATTAGAGTTGATCCGAGCAAAATTTCTACAATTCTAGATTGGAAGCCTCCGAGAAATGTTTCTGAAGTTTAAAGTTTTTTGGGACTCACCGAATATTACAGACGGTTCGTAAAAAGTTTCTCAATGATTGCAAACCCGATGATGAGATTACTTCAGAATAATGTTAAGTTTGAGTGGTCAAAAAAGTTTCAGAAAAGTTTTGATCAATTGAAATCTTTGTTGGCCGAAGCTCTAGTATTTGTAACACCTCAGACCCGGCCTAGGAGTTATGACAGAGTCTGGTGTGTCACATTGAATTATTTTTCGAAAACCATGTTTTCATTGAAAACCCTTCTTGAAATTTCAAACTTTTTGCCATTTACAACTTGTATAAAACCTCAGTTTGCATTTGTTTATTTTCAATCGAGGTTTATTAAAGAAAAGTTGTTACCTTCACAACCTTATTCTCTCAGAAGCTTAATTTAAACAAATGAATTACGAAAACGTGATTAAAAATTGAGTTGCGGAAACGTAGCATTTTAAATAGTTATTGTTTTGGAAAACTGAGTTCTACTTCTAGCAAATAAGAATCACATTCAATAAAATCCCAAATTTAAAATCCAGGAATTTAGAGGCCTTATTATAACCCGAATCGAAATTTAGTAAATGCACAAAACAGAATAAAACTTGTGCAGTTCTGTGGCCCACTCCGAGTCCTTCGCAGCTCCAAACCGACTAACACTGGGGATTACCTGTACAGTTAGACAAAAGGGTGAGTTTGTGAAAACTCAGTGTGTATTCCCATTATTAAAGAAACAAAATCGGTCTAGGACTGAGCCCCTAATAGTAATAGTATCAGTGTGGGCCTTAGCCCATTACGGTAATTGTGGCAATTAGCCCTTAGCCCCAATTAGCCTCGGTTGGGCCGGAGCCCATATCAATTGGCACATATCACAAATACCGAGGCCTAAGCCCATCTTAATATCAGAATCAGTGTATGCAATGCATAAATACCCATACCAACCCTACACTCCATCTCTTGTCCAACCCTATACTGCTGTAGATATTTAATCGACCTACCCACCCCTACACTCCTGATGTAGCACCGGTTGCGGCACTAACCAATATTGCAGCAAAGCTGCCAATCACATAATTGGCTAAAAGCCATCGGTGGGTCCACAGTCGTCTCATGCGGCCCGTGCAACCCTCACATATCAATCGTTTACTCAAATACAAAATCCCAACCCCATGCAATATGTCATGTCATAAATCATACGTGTATGAAGTATGTCATGCTCAGTAACAATCATATATATATCATAAAGCAAAATAGACACACATAACATAAGACCATAACAGTCAATTTTACCCATTAGGGGTATTTCAGTAATTTTACCCATCGGGGGTATTTCAATAATTTTATCGATCGAGGGTATTTTGATAATTTTACCCATCGAGGGTATTTCGGTAATTTTACCCATCAAGGGTATTTCAATGAAGTTAACAACCTTTCTAAAGGTCTAAGTAGCCTCGAGCGACACAGATGATCCATTTGGTCGAAGCCATGCAATTGGGCTCAAGCCCACTATTCAACCCAATTGGGCCTATACGCTCGTGTTGCTCGTTTGGCCCAAATCCAATCCTGATTATGCGATCTACATAACCCACTACATTTTCTTCTACTTTTCATAATTTACCTCTGTGTGGGGCCCATACAGCCTATTTCGGCCCAATAAGGCTCTTAACGGCCCCAATGCACGAGAACACTCGCAATGGTCTCTTTGATCTACCGCTCTCGATTGTGGGCTTGATTTTTCCACACAAGCGATCTTACGCTCGTGAAGTCACAGATGCTGAAGTTTCAGCTTTTTGGCTTTTGCCGATTGTTAGCGGAGATACTATGATTACACACCTGTTGCAAAAATGTGCTAAGTTCCACAAGAACTCCAAACCTAAACAACCACGATACACAATCTGTCATTTAATCAATAGGATTTAGATAACTCATTTCAATACTACTATCCAAAATGATTTAATACTTGCCTTGATCGACAGATGTGGCTTAGCCCACTTRGATCGCTGGTTATGATTGATTACCAGTTGCTTGCCGACTATCTGCTATACAAGTGCACTCTTCTTAGACATGATTGCCTAAACCCAAAGGTTGATCATACACACAAAAATCCTAGGTAAAAGAAAGTAGTATTCAACCACAAAGTATACAACCAACACACTCTAGATTGAGCACAATAATAGCAATAGGGTTACCTTCAGATGAATGGCAATAGGAACATTTCGAAATGCTTCAGTATTTCTTTAGTACTCCTTCACTCATTGCGAAATTTCAGAACTTGAAGAACACAATCGGAAACAAGAGAGTCAAGAGGAGAAAAAAGTATTCAGCTTTTAGAAAGGTCTAAAGGAATCAAGTTTGAGTGAAAAGAGTGAACACAAGTACTTACCGACTTATTAGAATCTTTGCAGAAGACTGATGCAAGGATGGCTTAACAGTAGTGATATTCGGCTAGCCTAGAATAGGAGATGAATAGAAGACAAAAGAGAGAGAAAGTACAGGTTCGACCTAAAAGAGAGAAAGTGAATGGAAAAGATGCAAAAAAAATGACCCGAATGATAAGTTTTAGTTTTGACACTAGAGAAAAAGAAAGAAAAATGCAAAACCCCCAAATGCTAGAGGGAAAATTTGGCACCTATACACTCACTAAATGCCAAAATGCATACTCGAGTCCCCCTTGGCAGATTTGGCAACAACCTTCTACAACTCAGACTCCCTTTTTTCCTCCTAAAATCACTCATCCAATCCTCTCATTCAAATCCTCCATGAGCCATTCCTTAAATTACGCATTTGACCCATTCAAACTTTCCAACACAGAGTTCAAATCCAACACCAACTTTTGCCTCCACATGAGCAAAATAAATAATCCCATCTGCATGTAGTGAGACTTGAACCTCTGACCTCCTTACCACACCTGTGCCGCCACCTCCTTGCCACACCTGTGTCGCCACCTTGCCACTACACCATAGGCTCTTTTTGTGTCATGATTTCACAAAAATATTTATAAAACCTTTAAGCTAAGGCCAAGATTCACTTAAAAGTAAAAATAAAAAATTTTGCTAAAGCCCAGGTTTGAACCCAGGACATCTCCAACACTCTCTACTCTTCCTAAACCACTTAACCACTGAAGCAGATGTTCATTTATGTCATTATCTTGTACGCAAAAAATTTTATGTGATCCCACGCTCAAGACCTATTTCCATCTAAGCCCAAATTCGGGGCAATACAATATTAGTTCAGCCAGAGTCGAGAAAGGAATTTGTAATCTATAGTGATGCATCGTTGAATGGACTGGGATGTGTTTTGATCAAGAAGGCAAAGTCATAGTTTAGCATCAAGACAGTTAAAGTAGCACGAAAAGAATTATCTGGTTCACAATCTAGAATTGGCAACTATTGTGTTTGCATCGAAAATTTTGCGCCACTATCTGTTCAGTGAGAAATTTCGCATCTATTTTTATCATCAAAGCTTAAAATATCTGATGACTCAGAAAGATTAGAATCTGCAACAAAGAATATGGTTAGAACTGTTAAAAGACTACGAGCTTGTTATTTATTATCATCTGGGAAAGCAAATGATGTTGCTGATGCTTTGAGTTAGAAATCACTGTTTACGCTACGTGCTATGAGTTCTCAGTTGTCTATGTCTAATGATGGTTTAATTTTAGTCAAATTGAAAGTGAGGCCCTTATTCTTACAGCAGATTTATAATGCTCAGAAGGTTGATAATGAGATATTAGCAAAACGAGTTTAATGTGATTTGAATACGAATTTAGAGTTTCAAATTGATGCTAAGGGTTGTTTGAGGTCCAAAGACCGGATTTTTATTCTGAGAAACCCAAAGTTGATTCAAATGATTTTGAATGAAGCTTACAGCAGTAGACTATCAATACATCTGGGAAGTATGAAAATGTATAACGATCTAAAACAACTTTACTGGTGACCTGGTATGAAGTGTGATATCTCTGAATTTTTTTTGAAATGTTTAGTCTATCAGCAAGTCAAAGTTGAGCATCAAGTATCGTTGGGTTACTGCAATCGATTATGATTTCTGAGTGGAAATGGGACAGAATCACGATAGATTTTGTATCGAGTTTGCCTCTATCACCGAGTAAGAAAGATGCGGTCTAGGTAGTGGTCGATAGACTAATGAAGTCAGCTCATTTCATTCTGGTACGTACAGATTATTCACTTGATAAGCTTGCTGAGTTGTACATCTCTCAGGTTGTTTGATTGCACAAAATACCTGTTTTTATTATTTTTGATAGTGATTCGAGGTTCACATAGTGGTTTTGGAAGAAACTGCAAGATGCATTAGGTACGAAACTACATTTTATCACTACTTTTCACCCTCAGAAAGATGGTCAATTTGAGTGAATTATTCAGATACTCGAGGATATGTTGAGATGCTGCATTCTTGAGTTTGAAGGTATGTGGGAATGTTACTTGCCACTGATTGAATTTGCGTATAATAATAGCTTTCAATCGAGTATTAAAATGGCACCATACTAGGCTTTATACGGTCGCAAATGTCGAACACCTTTGTATTGGACTGAGCTCAGTAAGAATAAGATACACTACGTCGATTTGATCAAAGAGACTGAACAAAATGTTAAAGTAATTCGGAATAGTCTAAAAGCAGCATTGGTTCATTAGAAAAGGTATGCAGACTTGAAACGGAAAGATATTTAGTTTCAGATCGGGGATAAAGTGTTTTTGAAAGTCTCACAGTGGAAGAAAATACTCTGATTCGGTCGTAAAGGCAATTTGAGTCTGAGGTTCATTGGGCCATATGAGATTATTGAGCGTATCGGGCCAGTTGCTTACAGATTGTTGTTGCCACTTAAGTTAGAAAAGATACACAATGTGTTAAATGTATCGATGTTTTGACGATATAGATCTGATCCCTCACATGTAATTTCTCTGTCAGAGATAGAAATTCAGTTTGATATGACGTATGAAGAAGAACCGATCCGAATTTTAGATCGTGAGGTTAAGGAATTGAGGAATAAGAAAAATTCTTTAGTGAGGTTTTTATGGCATCATCATGGGGTAGAAGAAGCTACGTGGGAGCCCAAGGATATTATGAGAGAACGATACCCAAACCTTTTCGCTGGTAAGATTTTTAGGGATGAAAATCCCAAAGGGGGGAGAGTTGTAATAGCCCAGTTTAGACCCTAGTTGGACAGTGTTTTCAAGACCACAAATTTGAGTCAGAAAAATATTTTAATATTATTTTTGATGTATATAACATGTTAATTTATATGTGTGAAAATTTCGTGTGAAAATTTTTATCGTATGCGTGCTCGATTTTATAAAAAGAACTTAATCGCGTAAAATGAAAAAGTGGCTAGCTATTTGTTAAAGTGCTATTTTGCTATGGCTTTTATAATGTGAGGTCCTTATGTTAATATTTGACCATTGTAAGTATGCATGGACATAAATGGGCTTGTATTAAATAGTTTTCATGTTAATTCATTAAGGATAAAATGGTAATTGATGTTTTAATGTTTATTAAATTAAAACAAACATGTATTAGTGGCTATTTTGTGTTCATCTTGCCTAATATACAAAGAAAAGAAAAGAAAAGAAAAAGCTAGCTAGGTTTAGGCTAGAATTTTGCTTGATTAAGGTATGTGTTTTGATTCATTTTTGATGATTTTTATTTTTTGTGGTTGTTGCTTAATAATCTATCAAGCCCATGCCTCAATTTTAAAATTTGATTATGATTTTAAAATGAGTCATTGATGATTTTGTAAGCTTTGTGATGATAGTTGATGAAGTAGGAAGGATATGTGATAGTTAAATATGTTCTGTATTTGGATTTTTGATGAATTTGAGCATTTTTGGATTTTTGATGGATTTGAGCATTTCTGGATTTATTTGTGGAATTAAATAATTTAGGAGCTTAAATCTGAAATAAATGAAATATATGGGCTATTAGGGACCATAGGAAGATTCGTCTAAGGCATGGTTTTGATGAATTTTGTGTATTTTGTGATTTTATGAAATAGGGACTAAATTGTAAAAAATGTAAATTTTAGGGTCTAAAGTCCAAATTGCCCAAATTATGTGTTTGTGGTTTAAATTGAATGAAATGTGGTATTAAATAGCTAAATTTGAATTTATCTAGGTCAAGAACAAAGGAAAACAAAATTAGAACGGGGGAAGTCGAAAGTGGTCGAGTAGTTGATTCCATCCGCTTGTCTTCGTCCAAGGTAAGTTCGTAAGTAAAAATTTAATACTAAATTGAATGTATTTATTTTATACATAACCGAATTGAATTGTTTATATGTATATCTTCAATGCCGAATTGAATTTAGCTTAACATGATTAATCTTGAGCATAATTAAATTGAATTACAACATTCGAAAACAGTACGAACAACGTGAATTCTAATATGTAATAACGTGTAAGACCACGTTTGGGACATTGGCATTGAATTGAAATTTACGTGTAAGACAATGTCTGAGACATAGGCATCATATATGTTTTCGTGTAAGACCCTGTTTGAGACATAGGCATCGTATATGTTTTCGTGTAAGACCCTGTCTGGGATAGTGGCATCGTTATTTGAATCCATGAAGACCACATCTGGGACATTGGCATTGTACGAGCTATCTAAAGCAGCTCAAATATCCTTTTTGATTCCAAATGGTATAACAGAAAATTATATGGCAAAATCGAATGTGAGTTTGAATTAAACAATTCAGGTATGTTTAAGTTATATGAAGTTTAAAAATAAAGGTAAGTACTTTGCATAACATAAGAAGATGAATTAATCACTTAAATACGAGTATGTATATATAGATATGTGTTCAAGATTAGTTGAATTCACCCTATTAGTATAACTTATATGTATTCTTTGAAAGTTATTTGCTTATGACTTACTAAGCTATTATGCTTTCGGTGTGTTTGTTCATTCATTGTGATACGAGTCACAAAGGCCCAACCCAAGCTCAAAAAGGTGATAGGCTCAAATCAAGAAAATCAAGATTCACTTTCTTGTTTTCAAGAAAATCAAGAAACCGAA
>JABFAF010278352.1:432-10871 GCA_013677275.1 Gossypium schwendimanii
GTTCGAGCCACAAATTCATAATGTTTATATTGAGCTTCAATGTAGTCTTCGGCATGTTTGAACCCTTCACTTTTAATAGATAATATCCTGATCTCAAGTTGGCCTTAGAGAAAATTGAAGCTCACTATAACTAGTCATGCAAATAATCTATTCGCACCAATGGATACTTGTTCACAATAAGAAAACTAGAGCACAAGTTTGTCTCCTTTAATTAAAATGACGACGAGTTAGTTACCAATGATGGTAGTGACACAATAGTAATTTTTGCAATAGTAAGACATTATACAATTAGAGGATTCTTTTTGACAATAATTGTGTGATAGATATCTTTTTAGTGGGAGACTTGA
This sequence comes from Gossypium schwendimanii, assembly GCA_013677275.1. Lineage (NCBI taxonomy): Eukaryota > Viridiplantae > Streptophyta > Magnoliopsida > Malvales > Malvaceae > Gossypium > Gossypium schwendimanii. The sequence goes on from JABFAF010278352.1 coordinate 780, forward strand.
ATCCTAAAGCTAGAACTTTTTAAGAAAGACGAATCCTTTATTGCATATCTTTGGATTTGCCAAGCAGTTAATACCAGCCAAAGGCTTACTATTTTCATCCATATAGGAGATGATGACCACACTTTGGTAATTGTGGTGAATTTAATTGTAAGCTAATTTTCAACGTACAATGCCATCTTCGGAAGATTTTTTATAGAAAAGGATAAGATGGTCACCGTTGTATATTTTCACACAGTAAGGTTACATACTCTTTTAGGAGTACAATTGATGAAATCTGATCAAAAGGTTGCAAAATGAATGTCGGGCAGCCTTATCAAAGTTATTTCTAAGCAAACCTTAACCTTAGAAGACCTCAATCGAGCTTCCGAGAGCTCTTTTGTTGACCCAAGCACATAATAGGACCAAATTGTAAAGTTTTACAATTTTAGAATCGATGCCACGACATCAAGTCCTCCACATCGTCAAATCACCAAATAGTTTGTCACGTCGTGACCTCAGGCCACTCGACGTCGCGATGTGACTCACTATTGGTTGATGTTGCAACGAGAGGAGTTGCTTGTCAGGACGATGACCTTGTATTTGGTAAAAATGAGTTATTTTGGTACCTATTTCAATTGCTCCAACAAATCATTCAATATATTCATCTAAAACATCCAAATTTCTAAACATTTTATCTAACAACTAACCTTTTTCATTTACCAATCTTACCTATGCTTTAACACATTAAAACTTGTCATTTCCTACATATGTATACTTAAAATACAACAATAGTTTAACGGCTTAAGCTTGAACCAATTTGTAACACCCCAAAATTGGGTCTATGAGTTTTAGGGGTATTTTAGGGATTTTAGCTCTAGTGAGCTGGGGAATTTCATACGCATGGTAATTGGAGATGTTCTTGTTTATGACATTTAGAAAATCCAATCAATTTTTGAAAATAATGTTCAAAAGGTTTTCAATTTTAAAATTAGGACTGATTTGTAAAAAGGTCTAAACTATGAGTTTTTAAAAGGCAATTAAACCAAATTTCAATTTCCACCCTATTTTCCCTATTCATCTTTATAAATCCCACATTAGTCTCTTATCCATATTTTTGTTTTGTCATCCATTGTATTCCAAAGCTCCTCTCACTCAATTTTGATTCCCAAACTTAATTCCTTAGATTTCTATCATTGCCTAAGCCATAAATCTCCATAGTATTTCAAGAAAAACATCCAAAAAAACCATAGATTTCTCAATTGTTGAATTTTTGGGTTTTTCAAATTTTCAATCAAACGTTTGGCTTTTCATTAACTAATGTAATGATTTGATTCCTTATTAGTTTTTGATGTTATTTGATCCTTTAAATTGAGTTTTTAGTCATTAAAATTTCATGTTTGGTGTGATAGAGAGTGTTAGCTATATGCTTCACCTTTTGGGATATGTTTGACTTTATGAGTCATTTGGTGTGTTAGAGATACGTGTATCCAATGAATGGTGATAGAGCCCACATTTACGTTTCATGGCTCAAGTGTCAAATTATCAATGAATATGAGTATTGTAGTGTATGCTTAAATGATATGTGATTATTATGTAAATGAATCATTGAAAGATGCATGGACAAGTTGTTGGAACACCGGCACCCCTACAGCGCAGCGGAAAAATAAAACATTCAGCAATCCTAACCATGGATCTATGTGTGAAAAATGAATCGAGGTGAAATAAAGGTTTCGAAATTACTAGACAGCAACACCTCAGCAAGTAATCTGATCTACTATCGAACTAAGCCGCAATATATCGTGACTCCGGCCTTTACGTAATCCACCTAGTTGACAATGAACGGAAGGAATCCCCAAAACTATTTTTGGAAAAGACTTTGCTATGACGGCTGTTAGACCCCAAGCAAAGAAAAACGGTAATGATTTAAACTAAAAATTATAATTACATTAATTACAATAATGATTTCGGTAAATATATATTTATTTGAATTAATATACTAACCAAATTCATGTTCTCATTATGCGTACAACAACCTTGTACATATGTGTTCAATATTTGAATACCCAATTAAATTAATTCTATAATTAATTTAATTCAAACGACAACCAAACACAATACCAACTATTTCAACTATAGGGTGTGACCCTATAGGTTCTTATAATGTTAGCAATAATACTAGAACAATTCCAATGTTACAAACAATGAGTGGCACCTAGCAATGTATCATTGCTACCTAAGTCACAAGAAATCATGATTCGACATAACCTTTTTATGATTAACCTTTATGCAATAATCATTAAGTCATTTATCTTTAGATTGGACACAAGTCATGAAATAGTCACACTTGCATCATCCATTCCATGTTAATTGATATCTTAAGTAGACTATGATATACAAATAAGTATGACATCTCATATCAGCTTATTTGAGTATGGCCATGCATTTCTAGTCTCACTCAATTAAGTGGCCTAAGATATTACTCCTGTAGGAAGGATTTATCCTATATCGATCAACCATATCCCTCTACATAGATCGTGGTGTATTCAACATCAGCCCTTATAGAACAACCAGTTACGGTGTACGTTTGACTGTATCAAAATATATAACTCACGATGTTGGGATTATAATGATCTCAAGTCTGAGAATCATATACATATTAATCACTATGAGTAATATTGTGACAATTACATAATAATCCAAGAAATATACTCATAACGGGTCAGTCCAATATGTTGTTCTCTAACACACATATTCATGCATCGATTTTGACATTTCATATCAATGACAACTCTTTTTTATCAATCAACTACATGTTAGTCTTAATGCATTATTGTTGTTCTATCCAACAATACTTGACTAAGGACCTTTAAGAATAATCATATTATTCTTAGGACATTATTATAAAATAGTTTATTTATACACACAGAAAAGAAACTGAAATAATAATAGTAACGCCTTATATTAATAAATATGATAGATCAAGTATGTTATTACAACCATCTCATGATTGATCATTGGGCATACTCTAACACAAGTAATATTAAAATAAAGTTGAGATGTTGTAATTATGCTAAATGGATGTTTCATTAATGTTTGATGAACTATTTGTGTGGTAGTTATTCTAGACATTCACTGAGCTTGTTAAGCTCACCTACTCCTTTTAATCCATTGCAGATTAGTAGCTTTTTGGTGTGAGCAGTGTGGTTCCAAGGGATTGATCCAAGCTAGACTTTGTAATTATTCATAGGTGATTTATTATTTGTTTAGATTTGGGAAATAAAGGTAATGTGGTAAAACTATTGCATAAATGTTGTCATTATGTTTTGGTTATTTTCATAGCTTACTAATTCTTAGGATTTATGGATATTGCTCTTGTTATGTCGCTTAGTTACTCGGACATGTTTTTGATGATTGAACTATTATTGTGGTTATTTTGATGTTTATTTGACGAGGTATTAGTTACATGTTGAATGGTTTAGGATTGGGATGCATTATTTTTCTTATTATGTTGTATTTTTTGTGTTTGGAGTAGAGGTATTAATATTCGAGTTTTAAAAATGATACCTCTGTGATATTTCGTTGTGCAAGAAGTTAGTATTTTAATTTGGTATCGATACCTTATCACGAGTATCGATACTCAAGGTAAAAATCGATACTTTAATAAATGTACCAATATTTTCTAAGATTTTATTTTTAAATGAGAAACAAAATGCTTTTTTGGTATTTATTTTCCAAACAGTATCGATAACATGTAAGGAAAATATCAATACCTTTGTTTTAGTGTCGATACCAACGTAACTTGTTTTGGAATTTTGCTAAGTGGCTCTAATGCATGTTTAATTGATATTATAAGTTAGTTTAAAGTATGTCTAGCATGTTTTGATGATGATTAATATATGCTTGACTTAAAAATTTGTAAGAACGCTAATAAAGACAACAATTGCCTATTAATGTGATGACATTTTATAATGTGTGTGATGTGTGACGGTAGTGTGACATCCTGATATTCGGGCTTGACAACCGGGTCGGGTATAGGGTGTTACACAATTGAACCAACAGATATTTCAAACACATAAATCAAACTTACCAAATTCAAGGGAATTCATATTTCTACTTTCCACACGCATCAAACACTGGTAATTTATGCATTAACCAATCCATTTGCTATGAACAACATGAGAAATCATCATATATCAAGTTCATCACAAGATACTAAACTTATTAAGACAGTTATACATTAAAGGATGTATTGGAACACTTATTTACATGCCATAATTCCTTGACTCAAGATAATCAAAATAACTATCAAAATAAAGATGGTGTGAACTTCAAGTCGATCCGGCTTGACGCATTCTGCAAGATGATAATGATTTACAAGGAAAAGGGAAAACATACAAGATAAGCATATACAATGCTTAGTAAGTTTATAGGGATTAAACAAAAACTTACCTTATCATACTATCAAATACAATATGCTACCATGATTTTTGCATAATTAGCTAGACATGACAAAACACAACATCAAAATGGTAAGTTTATCATATAATCAAACTATATGTATCTCAAAATATATCTATCCAATTCATTTTAGAATCAACATTTTAAAACCATGCTCATGCTTAATTTAACATTTATCCATTTGACCATCAATCTCATATGATTCATTTCAATTTTTCTTTTTACATTATCCACTTAGCTCAATGAACTCTAGTAAACGAGCTCGGATACTAAGGTAACTACACTACACTAGGTTGCTTGTCTGAGCTAAAACTACATCACTCAAGGGCATCAAAGTGCAAAGCTCATAGGCATCGTTCACATGCTAATACATCCCTCCACCACACCAAGGTCTCTGTAAAATCATATAATACTCGATGATCCACAACATGCTGGATCCATACAAACACATATCCTGTACAAGCAAGCATAAGACCCTATTGGCATGCCAATTGTATCCTAACCTTTACTAAGTTCACATGGGTATCTATTACACTTATAATTATCACTTTTCAATTTAGTCCAATTCTCACCTTTTCGTACCAATTTACAACCAATTCAATTTACAATCAAACATACATATATAATTCAAATCATACAACCTAAGTTATAAATATCATATGAACTTACCTAAAAAAAACAACAAACAAGTTGAACCTCTAGCGACTAATCGATAAATTTTTGTATCATTGCAGGATATGCATGAACCAATTTAATTTTATTTTCCAAATGCCCTTTAATTTTTGCATTTTATTCAATTTAGTCCCTAACACCGAAATAACAATATTTCAAATTTGAGCTTCGATTTCAAAGCCGATCTCAATCACATCCATTATAGACCCTATACCATCTATTCTTACCATAATTTTACTTTAATTTCAAATTTTATTCACTTTAGTCCTTTTGTACAAAACTAATAATTTAAACATTACAATCTAGTCATTTTTCACATCTAAGCTTAAAATTTTTCAATTTAACACTAATTTCTTCAAAAAATCATCAATGGAAACTATCAAAAATTTTAACAGTTTTACAAATCGGTAAATGGGCTAGCTAAATCCAGCTCCAATAACCTTAAAAACATAAAAGTTGCAAAAAAAAAAGACTTAATTGAACTGACAAATTAGGGGTTGAATGGTTAAAGCTTCCTTAAAGGTTTTCTGCCTTCTTTGTTCGATGGAGAAAAATATGAATAGAAAATAATGGTTTTTCTCTCTTTAATTTTAACTTATATACTTTTGATTAAACTTAATCAAAATTAATCAATTAAACTTTAATTAACCAAACATTAATCTTAATTAGCCAAAGTTAGTGGATTTTAACATCATCCACCACCATTTGATGAAATAAAATGGTATATTTACAATTTTGAACCTTTAGCTATTTAAAAATCTATAGCAATTAAATTTTTATAATTTAGTCTATGTACCCTAATTAAACAACTAATAGGTAAAATTAAAGGACCAAACTTTAATCTTCTTTAATACCAACTCTGTGGATATTTTAATTTAATAATTATAGACCCGATTTATAAAAACGGATCTCTAAAACCATCTTTTTCAGTACCACTATCACATCCTAAAAATGATGTTAGTAGAATCAGGTTTGTAAATTGACAGAGTAGTCACACCCCAATTTGAAGCTTATCTTAAGTGTGTGTAATAAGAATGAGTAATTGGTCTAATGGATAAGAGTTAGTGAATTTGCTCTTGAAACCTGAGTTCGATTCCCCTTTCACGTATAATTTTATTTACAATATTTTTGCCCAAAATGTGCCACCCCTTGCATTGAAACCCTAGTACATAACATTTTTGTTGTTGCTTTCAGCCTTTTTTTTAAATCATTTTTGCTCCTTATTACTGCCTCTCTCCTTCTTTCTCTCATTTTCTCTAATTTTTCTTCTTCTTTCACCATTATTGCTCCTCTAAACCATAGTTTTCTTCTTTTTTTTTTTGTGACACCCTCTGCTCATCCCTTTACTCCCCATTTTCTTTTCTCTACTCTGTACCATATTGGTCGAATCTCAGCTTCCTTTTTCCTCAAACTTCTATCCATTCTGTCGCACCATCACTGCTCTTTTTCCTTTTGATTCACCATTACAACAACATCTTTTCTTTTTTGCATTCTTTTTCTGTTCTTATTAACATTATTTGTTGACAATCGAATTTGAATCATCATCCTTGGCTGAATCATATGATTGCTCAAGATCTCCACTGATTCATCATACTTTGGTATAGTGTAAGTTGACAGTAAATAAATTAAATCTTGTATTTCTTTTCTTTTTCTTTTGTTGACCGAACTTATTAGTGTGAATGGTTTAATCTCACCTCTTATTTTGTGTCTTTCACTATTCTAGATACAGATCTGGTAGCTACCGATTCAAATCTGAATCGTAGAGATGTTCTAGAAAATTGTTAATTCTTTTTAGATGTACATTAAGGTGTGTGTCCTATTCAAAAGTAAATCGTGTAATTTGGTGATAACTGAATGTATCTGTATACAAATCATGTTGAATTGAATTTGTGTTTGTGTTCTATTAAGCTTTGGCCGATAGTGTCCTTTGAAGTAGTCGAATATGATATGTATTAATTTGGGATGCTTGTTAAATGTGTTTGTGTTTATTCTGTAGTTGGCAGAATGTGCCTAAGGGTTTGTCTGTTATGACTAAGTGTGTATAGACCGCTAATGTATGATATGGTATTGTTATCACATGTTTACTAAATGCATCAAGACATGTTGCTTCTGTGTCGACCGATTGCATTACTAAAAGCATGCCATTGTTTCTGTGTTTATCAATTGCATGAAAGGCATGCCACTACTACTGATTTATTGATCACATGTTAAAACATGTCATGGTTCTGCATTGTATCTGATTCTGTCATGCTTGTTATGCCAGTTTGTTGCATGGGGTTGGGAAGATTGGTTACAGAGGAGTTATGTGGTGTTCTGGCAATTTATCCTCAAATATGGGAGTTCTGGAGATTAATCCGTAAATATTAGAGATCTGGCGGAATATTCGCAGCACTGGAGTATTATTTGAACTTTTGGCGGTTCATCCGCAATATTTTTACTGGAGGTTTAACCCTAAATTACTAGCAATTTATCTATAAATATTTACTATTACTAGTAGTTTATCTACAATGAGCTACGACTCTTACTGTTATGGTGTGTACGAATGGATGAGTTTTGGGAAACTCATGGTGTGTAGATGATGGATGGGTAGGAAATTGCACTAACATTCATAGACAAGTACATACATTCTGGGAACTTCGTGATTCTGTATATTCTAGAACACTATGTGATCAATGACACTGTTATTATTGTTATCTCTATTTACTAGCATGCTTTTGAGATCTTTGGTATACTGCTTTCAAGTTCACCCCTTTAGTTTACTTCATTCAAATTTTTGGGAAATGTACCCATATTTTAGTAAAGATGTAATTGTTTTATATGTATTGTAACACCCCTAAACTGTCTCCGCTGTCAGATTAGAGTTATGGAGTATTACGATAGATAACCAATTCAATAACAGACTTTTACTATATAAAATTAAATTTAAATATCAATTATTCATAATTAGTTAACATTCATAGTATATATATGAAAATAGGCCTTAAATCGAGCCTACAGAACATTTAAAACAAATTGGGATAAATTTTGGACTAATTTGAAACTTCTACAAAATTGTGTAAAAAGTATAAACAGGGGTCAAATGGCAGTGTGAAGGAGATCAGCCCATATGGCTACTTGATTGCTTCCAGACGTACTAACGTCCAGGGTGTAAATACTGTAGCAAAAGTTATATATATAAATAAGGTGGTATTCGCAAGTATACGGGTCAAGTTGTAATAATAATAACGGAATAGGTAAGTACTCCGAGGATTGTACCCAAAGGAGAGAGATGTGAAAAGACATAAGCAAGATAGGGGAAAGACAACAAGCAAATTCTTGAATTCTTGAATCCTCTCACATGCCACACTTTCAATACCCATTCACTTTAAACGTTAACATTTTATTCCTTTATTAAATCACTAATTCTTTATATGGGGGAATTAATAGAAAAGAAACGTTAGAAAAAATAGGTGAAATAGGAGATCATAAATAGGAGATAATAAAGGGGAAATAAATATGAAAAATGCTTTCATTTATTATATATCTAGTGACTTAAAGTTTCAAAAGCTTGGTTATTCACCATTAAGGTAAAGGTAGGTCCTATTGCCATAAAAGGTCAATTTGGAAATTAACAAAATAAAAAAATAGTACATAAACTAACACTTACAATTTTGACCTAGCAGAATCAAGCTTCTCACTTCAGTCTCTGAAGTATCCATTGCTGCATACAAACCAAAATTTACGTAAAATACAAAACAAGATAAGCAAATATCACAAACAAACAAAAAAATAATTGTATGAAATTCATCCAATAAATAAAATATAACATATTCTTGGAAATACCAACAAAACACAAACAACTCAATAAAACATAAAAAAATATCACCATCAAGGCATGAAAATACTTCTTCTCAAATGTCAAACTTAGCTAATACAAACAACTCATGCAACAAGGTTACAAGATAAAGAAACATCAGATCTGATGTTTCCAACTTCAAAGCTGTGGTCGATCTATTCGCAACCCAAGCATATTAGCAAGAAGAAAAGCAAACTAAATCTAAATAATAGATTTGTAAAAAAAAGCAACCACAACACCATTCAAGCACATGTTGCTCACAGATCTAGATATGCAAGAGCAAGACCCATTTTTTTCTAATACAGAGATTAAAAAGAGAAATTCAGAAAACCCAAATTCAAATCAAATCTAACTCTTGTAGAACCAGAGTTTCTTTCATTCCTCAAATAGCCAAAGGGACGCAATTCCATTAATATGTTTGCTCACCTTTCTTTGCAAATCAGCAAGAGAAGTAAACATACCCAGGACCAGACCGGACCCAAAGAGAAAACAAAATATTTATGTAATTAACATATGAGCACTAAAAATTAAAGATAGAGCAGAAAGCTTTGTGTCATAAAATTAATTACGATTTCATGTTATCTTTGTTATAGATATTTAAATAGTTCTTAAAAACACCTCTAACTACAATAAAGACTAATAAATAGCACTCAATGATTTCAAAGATAGTGATCATAACAAAAAAGCAATAATCTTAAAAACAGAGGGAAACAAACAACAGAAAAATGAAATACATAGTAGACGATAAACTAACAACAAGAACAACCACATCGACATCCATAGATTTGAAAAGACGAACCGGAACAATATTTCCTATGGCTGAAGACCCAAAATAACCCACTGAAATACATCTAAATAAGCATAGATCTGAGAACTACAACACAGACGAAAAGGCAAAAACTAACTTGTTCTAAAGCTGAAAACAAAAAAAAACCCATAAAAATACAAGTTGAAAAGAATAGATCTGAAACTAAATAAGACATGAAAAAGCAAAGAAAGTTGAAATAAAGATCCATACCTAAAATGACCCTCCGATGAGGTAAGGGATTTCAATATCACAAAAAATAAAAAGGAAATGGCTAAGAAAACTTAAATTTATCTCTCTCACGAAAATTGTATTTCTACTGTAGTGTGTGTATGCGTTTTTT
>JABFAF010278444.1:1119-25323 GCA_013677275.1 Gossypium schwendimanii
TCTCTCTCTCTCTCTCTCTCTCTCTCTCTCTCTCTCTGTTTTCAATTAAAATATTGGAAGTTAGTGCAAATGGTCACACATGATCTTCAATGTAAAGGTCCCCCATCCCCAAGCATTTGTTACAATGAGGCTAGTTTCGTTTCTCAAATGGCTAGACATTAATCCCCTTTTAACTTTGGGCCTTATTGATCAAAGCTGACTAAAAATTATCTTCTATCTTTACTACTACTGCAGACGTGATAGTTTTATTACTCACCGGGCCTTTTGCGATGCACTGGCTCAAGAGAGTGCTAGACACCCCACCAACTTAAGCACAATGGGCAGTCATCACCTCTTTGGAGGTAATCATCACATGAGTTTAGGGTTATCCCATGTTGGTTCTCAAATTCCGCCACTGCAAGACCAGAATCAAGTTCAACCGTCGAGTAATCAGTTGAGGTTGGGAAGTACATCTGGAGCGGTAAAGTTCGATCACCTTATTTCTCCATCAAACCCTTCTTCATTACAGAACATGCCATCGTCTATGTTCTTCATGGCTGAGGCTGCAAACCAAGGCTTTCATCAAGACCATCAATCTCACCATGGGCACGGATCATATCCCAACAAACCATTGCATGGGCTTATGCAACTTCCTGACCTTCAAGGAAGTACTAACAATTCCCCCACTTCAGCCAATTTTTTCAATTTAGGCTTCTTTTCCAATACCAGTGCTACAAGCAGCATAAGTACCAGTGAAATAGGTGGCGGTCAAGGGCCCGCATTGTTCCCTTCTAACATGGGAGATCAGGTTGGTTCAGGAATGTCCTCTCTTTATACCACTTCAATGCAACATGAGAACATCTCTCCACATATGTCGGCCACTGCATTGCTTCAAAAAGCTGCTCAAATAGGTTCAACTACAAGCAACAACACTACTTCCACTTTGCTAAGGGGATTAGGAAGCTCATTATCAGGTGGGACTAAATCCGACAGACCTGTTTTCTCCCCTAACTTCGGCAGTAATTTCGAGGGTGGCAATGGAAGTGAAACCCTACGATCACATATGGAGGATGATAGCAATCTGCAAGGATTAATGAACTCACTTGCAGCAAATGGTAACTCTTCCATTTTCGACGGCGGCCCAAGCCATGGGCAAGATAACAACTTCGGAGGGTTCAATGGAAGTGGGTTGACACTAGAACCGCAAAGCAGTAATGCTAACTTTTGCAACGTTAACGAGGCAAAGTTGCATCAAAATCTCGCCGCAGGCATAGGCGGGACTGATAAATTGACCTTGGATTTTCTAGGCGTTGGAGGAATGGTTGGAAACATTAGTGGTGGTTTTTCGCAGAGAGGACAACATGGGATCAACATTAGCTCCTTGGAACCTGACATGAAATCATCAGTTCAACCAAATACTGAACACTTTGGTCGTGCAAAACTTGTCAAAGCGCCTAGGCAAGCGTAGCTCTGTAGGGTTTAATATGTAGGGAATTAAAAAAGAAAACAACTCTTTTCTTGCTTTTTTATTTCTTTTTATTTTATGGCATGAACTAGGGTTTCATTCATAAACTGTTTTAATCCTTACTCTAGCTAAGATTAATAAAGTTATTTTCTTTTGCATGATCTTGTCGTTGATTTCCGCCATTAACAGAGATTTCAAGAATCTCCCTCTCTTTCCCTACCATTACATGGAAATTTCCTCGTCTTTTCAGTTTTGCCCAAAAGCTTCAGATTTACTTTTACTGTTTGTAATTTTTAATAGTTAGGAAGTTCAAATTTTAACTTTTACTAAAAAAATTAAGGATAAAATTGGAGAAGAACTTACACATGAATATATAAAGGGAGTTGAACTTGAACGTCCAAAATTCTAAAGCCTTGCTTACCAACACAACAAAGATCTCATCATATTACCACGTTTGAACTTTGTAGCAATAGATTTATTTATATTTTTCCGTTTGAATTCATGCTTAGATATTGGCGATTTTATTATCTATTTATTTTTTTAGCCAGATAGTAATATATATGAACCTATGCTTATATTAATCTAGTTAGTTGAAGCAATCGCTTAATAATCTTTTTCTAGAGCTATGATCATCTTCAGATAAAATATCGATGTTACATATAGAGAAAGTAGATTAATTGAACAGAAAAAAATTGTATTACAAATATTATATTTGGATATCAAATTTTATAATTGAATTAAGCTCACCAAATTCAATATTTGATCAACTTCAATATTTGGTTTCACTAATTATTTTATTTTTGTTTAATCACATTTCTTTTTAATGATAAAAGTGTTATTACCAAATCACAATAATTTATTGGAGAGTTGATGACTTGAAGAATATTGACATGTTGACTACATTCCAACACATTCGACAAGTGAATGATTATTTTATCATTTATTCTATTCCTTTAATTTCTATAGAATTTCGATCTAGAGATCATTCGTTTGGCTACCTAATACCTAACCACAGGACTAATATTCGGGACTAATTAATAAAACACCAAAAACAAATTTTTAATTAATCGATGGGTGATTTTTGTTTTGGAGTGAACTGTTTTATCATCTTTGAGTTTCCACTGTTTCCTGTGGTCATCTTCCATTTCTATTTAATTTTTATGCTGAGAGAAAAAAAAAAAACACTTTCTCAATTATTTTCTTTTGAATTACTTTTTTTTTCTGAAGGCTAACTTGTAATGTATGTAAGCAAAAATAGGTGATCATCTTATATGTACACAATCACCTAAATATATGCATATAACTGTTTTATAATGACATTTCCTTTGTTTTCAAAACAAAAAGCATTTTATTTTGTATTTTGTGTGTATACATATATCATTTCTCTTAAAAAATATATATTCCTATTAATTCGATTGATTGATTATTATAGTAATATTTGGTAACATGCAGGCTTTTAACTTTGGTATTCCTTTCGCCATGTGTAGAACTTTAAAGGTATTGTTGACTCTGCATTGATTTTTTAAGTATAATCATTCGACCCACTCCAAACGGAACCTACTATTCGTGTTCATAGGAGAATGTTATCCTAATGTGAACACACTTCTAAGACAATAAAGAGTCTTTTTAGGCTTAATTACCTCATATTGATAGAATCCCATAATATGTGTCCATGATTATTCATTACGCGTTTAACGGGATTAAATACTTATCTAGCCAATATCATACCAATAGGCAAGGAGACTTTTTCCTATAAATACCCCGAAAAACGATAGAAAAGGGATCGACCATTTTTATACCCTAGAGTTAGTCTAAGCATTTACCTTTTCAATCAGTCTATCCTTTTGTCCTTATTCTTGCTCTCGATCTCTACAGATGAACTGGCCTCCACTAGATCACCTTGATCTCCTCCTTGTTCCATCTTGTCTTCCTCCTTTGTTATACTTTGTATCAAAAATTGGTGCAGTGAGAGTGTGAAACTCCTGGTTACCCTAATTACCCTACAGTTGGGAAAGCTAGGATTAAATTGAAAGGACTAGTAAATTGTGGGACTCTAATGGGAGACTAGAAAATTTTAGCGGCTGAATTATAAATAGCTGGAATTTGATTCCACTTCAGTTAGATTGGAAATAGCTGGTTCCAAAGTGAGAGACAAAATGATTACCTTTTCAATCAGTCTGTTCTCTTGTCCTTATTCTAGCTCTCAATCTCTACAGATGAACCAGCCTCCATTAGATCACCTTGATCTTCTCCTTATTCCACCTTGTCTTCCTCTTTTGTTATACTTTGTATCAACAATTGGTGCAGTGAGAGTGTGTAACTCCCGGTTACCCTAATTACCCCGAAAGTTAGGAAAGCTAGGATTAAATTGAAAGGACTATTAAATTGTGGGACTCCAATGGGAGACTAGAAAATTTTAGCGGCTGAATTATAAATAGTTGGAATTTGATTCCACTTCAGTTAGATTGGAACTAGCTGGTTCCAAAGTGAGAGACAAAATGATTAGGAATGGATGGTGGGAAAGACTAGTGAGGATTGTGCCTAAGGAGTATATATAAGGGCGTGAATGGAGATAAAATTTTCTCAATTTTGTTTATAAATCTTCTCCTCCCGGTAGCATCATCTTCTTCAGTCGTTCTGAAGAAGAAAGGGAGGTAGATAAAGAAAGTTTTGTATGTCGCAGTCAGGGTGTGAATCTAAGTCTGGTGGTGGAGAAATTGAGGAACTAGTATGCTTCATTTTCTCTATCTAGGTTTATGTATTAAAGAAATGAATAGAGTAAGACTCTCAAAGCGTCTGTATAATTTAAGGATTTTGGTTTCTAAAGATTGACCACCATTAGATTAACCGATGAATGGTTGACAAGTTTAGCTGCTAGAACGAAGGAAGCTCTAGCGTTGGACAAGTTAAGTTGTCGAGGCCAAGAAAGCAATGTGAGTTTCTGTACTCTATTCTTAAAACGATTAGCAACTGTCTTTACTCTGTGATAAGAGCGGTGATGATAAATGAACTCTGTTGGCTGTGTATGAGAAGTCTCCATAAAATTTGCTTGATGTATGGGTATTCACCAAAGTAGTGCAATATACGTAGCATGTTTAAAGTTGTAACGTATTCTATGTTGGTATGTAAGTGAAATGCATATATCACATTATTAAAACATGGGGAAATAATTGATGGGATAGATGAAGTTAGGATGGGAAAAAGTGTAACTCTATTACATACCACTATATGGTACTGTTATGTGCAAACCGTGATGTGTGAAGCTTCGGACCTTGTGGAGGGAACATTGCGATGTTTGAGCATTAAGGTCAGGACAACAAATGGATGAATTGATTAAGGAAAATGAGAAATTTGAATTTCGTTAAGATTCTGCTATTTGTGAATGCTAGGAGCAAACTGTGATGTGTGAAGCTCCGGCCCTTGTTGGAGGAGGGCCACTTTGGTGTTCGAGCATCAATGTGGATATAAGATAAGATGATACTGACTGCTATTAGGTTCCATAGAGCAACATTGTGACGATAGTTAGCAGGCTCTATGGGGCGACACCGTGGTGGCGGTAAGGTCATTCGGAGTGACACCTCCAAGAGGTTCAAGGTGTAAGGCCATGGCTCGACTATGGAAACCAATATAGTCAATAACTCTTGAAAAGAGTTATAATTTATGCCTTTAGACTGGGTCAATTATTTGTACTTAAGTGAGCTTATTTGCATTTTAGGATATTACTTTAGCATTTTTAGGATGTTGTACAAGGAGCTTGGACGGTGCTTAAATGTTATTATTTGTTACTTTTAATTATCTGGAGGAAAGATTTGTTTTGTAGTAATTGACAAGTGCAGGATATGGAAAGGGAGTAGAGGAGTGAAGGTTTGTCATTGCACAAGGTTGGGTAGTTTGTCAACATGGATGCCACGACAATTCTAGGAAGAAGACTGAGTCAATACTCAACACATACCAGTTTCAGCCCAACTGTACTTATACCAGAAAAATCTGCCTATAAAAGAGGGAAGAAAATCATGGGCTATTTGATTTACCCTAGGGAAAAAAATTATAAAAAGCCAAAAGAAGACACCCTAAAGAAGGGCAAACAACAAAAAGGGGAGATCCTTAGGCAAAAAAAAGGATCGTGGCTGAGTAGAGTCGGGAAGAGGAAGACAGAGGTAGACCCTCTCAGCCACCATAGGACACTGTATCGCTAGAGTGTAGGCTGGATAAGCGAAAGCTATCCTCCCGAAGTTCTTCCATTATTTCTTGATTGCTCTTCATTAATTGATTTGTTGAAACAATGTTGAATGATATTTTGGATTTGAATTTTGACTGCCAAACCATAAGCTAAATCTCATTAGGTTGAGTTTACTAGATGAAACCTTTATTTTCTTTAATGACTGAAGCGTGGATCTATTTTAAATATACTGTTTCATTCAGTGGTTCTTTACAAAATTGCATGTTTGCAAACTCTTGACATAGATGGGTGTACATCATGTTCATTAAATTAATCTAATTCTGACAATGTTAGGTTAATGAGATTGAAATTTAATGATATGAGCAAGTGTTCAACCGAATACTTGTAGCAGCATCTAGATATAGAGCAGCATTCATACGGAAAGAAAACAAATCAATGCAGGGTACCGTGTTAAAGGCCTATAGACATATATCCCTTAAGGCAAGGTAACTTGAGGTTTTGTTCTCGAAAGAAGTAGACCATTTTAGAACTCTTCTGAGTAGTAGATTGAGTATAGTTTTGCTAAGGCCTTACTATCAGTAAGGGCAGATTCTTAGTAATCTCGACCTTCCAACTCAACATCGTAGACCCTCTAACCTCTATTATTTGTCGTAGTATCTTTGCCATAGCATTCTCAGTTGTTTATTTATTTGTTTCCATATTATTAACATAATTATTCTCGTAATTACCATTGCATTTTTACTCTTGACTTGTCATAGCATGTTCCACCATTTATCAGTTATTACACATTATTATTCCTTCAAATTACTACTACAGTCTTAACATTATTTTTGCCATAACATTAATCGTACTTCAGTATAATAACTTAACTATTTTATACTTAACCGATCCTTATGGAAATGATCTCACTTATCACTTTATTACTTGATTCGGCGTGTATACTTGCACAATTCACATATCATTTCACACGCAACAAGTTTTTGACGCCATTGCCGAAGATCGACAATTTGGTGAAATTTGGTTTTGTTATTTTACTTAGTTCCATTAGTTTTATTTAACTTAGTTGTATTTAATTTTTACAGGTTTGTCATCAATGTATGAGAAGAGGCATTCCTACTAATGAAGAATATTCTTTTGACCCAAATATCAATAGAACTTTACTAAGAAGGAGAAAAGAACTGTGAAACATGGCAAGAGAAGGGAATAATCCTAGTCTGAATGATCATGTTCTCAATGATAATACAAATGGTCAGGATGTTAATCCTCCTATTTCTCGTGTGATAGATGGTTGTGACAGACCAATTCGAGAGCATGTTGTTCCAATTTTATAGGATTTGAATCCACGGATAGTCAGATTGCACATACAAGCTCAGTAATTTGAGTTGAAATCAGTAATGTTTCAAATGTTGCAAATAGTAAGACAATTTGGCGGATTACCCACTAAAGATCCAATACTACATTTAAGACTTTTTCTAGAGGTTTGTGACTTGTTTAGACAATAGGGTGTTCTTGAAGACACTTTGCGATTTAAACTATTTCCATATTCTTTGAGAGATCGTGCAAGAGCGTGGCTAAATGTTTTGCTGTTAGAAACAATGGCATCATGGAATGATATTTGCCAGATATTTTTGCTACGGTATAATCCCTCAAATATGAATGCTAAGCATAGAAATGGCATCACATCTTTTTGGAAATTAGAGGATGAAACACTATATGAAGCTTGGGAACAATTTAAGGAATTACTTAAGAATTGTTCGATGCATGGGTTTCAACATTAGACACAGATGGAGATGTTTTATAATGGGTTGAATACACATATGAGAATGATAGTTGATGCTTCTACCAATGGTACCTTGTTAGGGTAAATCTTACAATGAAGCGTATGATATTTTAGAATGGATTACCAACAATGATTATTAATATCCTACCATGTGAGTTGAGACTGGCAAGAAAGCTGCTGGCACCGTAAAACTTGATACAATCACTTTATTGACTATCTAGGCATCATCTTTAAATAATATGATCAAAATAATGAAGAGACCAACTACAGTTCAGGAGATGAAAGCAGTCATGTGTTGCATCGAGTCCTGCAACTGTAGTTATTTTGGTAACACAGCCGCTAACACATCGTTTCATATTTTGGTAAATCCACGTTTTGATGCATATTTATTTTTCTACAAAATAGTGTAAAGCAAAACCTCTCGAAAAGTATTGACATTAGAAACATTCAAAGCAGGAGTTATTCTAGTGAACAGAAATTGTAACCACATTTTTGCTTCAGAAAGCATTGTTGCTTGATTAAAGAAGGTTGGGATATCAGTACCTAGGTGACATTTCCATTCACCCATTCCCTATGTTAAAAATTTTATAATGTTACCCATATCTATGTCTTGGAAATATTCCAAATCAGTTTCTTCTATAAAATCTTTTTCATAGAATGGAGCATTGTAAAATTCACAAATAACTTGAGGGTTGATTCGTACATCTTTCCCTCACACATGTATTAATTCCCATGTTTGACCTTTGATTTTTCTAGACTCTTGGTCCCGTAATGATGCATTAAATTCCTGAACTATCAGAACCACAACAAAGTCTTTTGGGATCGTACAAAAATGTTCCCATCTGTGATATCTAACTAAATGCCATATTTCTTGATAGAGAACAATCAATGGTTCAAAGCCCCTCTCTTGAATAAACATTGTTCCTTGAAGTTCTACAAACTATTTTTCAACGTTTGGGTTTAGAAAATTAAAGGGGTTTGGAACCGTAAAAGGTTCTAGTTCATTAATTCTTCTAACCTTTCATGGAGGCATTTTGAATATTTCTTCAAGTTCAATGACTAACGAATTAACAAGCAAAGTTTCCAAAGAAATAGTAAAAAGAAAATTTAGGAAACCTTAACCATAGAAGAAGATGCATTGGATTGCTTGTACTATTCATTTGTGGTTACTCCTTCTAGTACTTTGTTTTCCCCCGATTGTGGCAATCCTATATTTAACTAATAGCAAAAATGAGTTGAAAATTTAGGGTTTTAATACAAAAGGGGTTTTATATTTGAGAGAGTTTTTAAGGTGTTTACAGAGTTAAGAAAGGTTAAAATGTTGGGTTAGGGTGTTTTAAGGGAAAACTTGATACTTTAAGGGTTAAAAATCGGGTATAATAGTGGGTTAGCCCATTGGGTTATGAAAACGGATCGGGTCAACCTTGTAGAAAATTACAGCGATGTCGCGACACGAGGGTCCCGTGTCACAACATCCATGTAAGTTTACTGTTTTCGTGACGTCGAAGGTTCAATGTTGCAACACACTCTGGAATTTTAAATTTCTGGGTATACTGGCTTAAATTTTTCGACACTTGAAGTCTATGTCGCAACAACAAGATTGTTTTCTCAATTTTATCAATTCTGCCCTTGGTGTTGCGACACGGAGTTGCCGTGTGGCAATATTGGCTCTATTTTCACCTAAAATTCTAATTTCTAGAGTATTATGGTTTCTATAAAATATAAGGATGATTCTCTGGTTCTTTTAGTATTAGTCCATCACTCGTCACTCCACTCCACCTTTACTCACTTATCTATTTCCTTGGACCTATGTTTTTTATTCGCATGGATTAGAGGAAGTCCATTGCCCTTTATGCCACTCCTCCTACCTTCCCTACTCTGTTGGTGACCACATTTAAAGATTTTGGTTTCACCATTAATCCTCATTATTAATTCCTTATTTTCTAGGTCAATGGTAGACCTTTAAGTGGCTAAGAAAGGTCTTTTTAACAGGATTGGTATCTCTCGATCTTCTTCAAAGTTTAGGACTACAAAGTCAATAGGAATGATAAAGCTGCGTACTTTGACTAACACATCTTCTAGTACTCATTTCGAAAATGCACTGAGGATCCGTCAGCCAACTGTAGTGTTATCTGGGTGGTTTTAAGGTTCCCTAACCTGAGTTTTTCATAAACAGATAAAGGCATTAAATTAATGCTAGCTCCTAAATCACATAGAGCTCTATTAAAATGAATGCTCCCTATATTTATGGGAATAGTAAAACTTCTAGGAACTTTTAACTTTTTGGGGAAACTGTCTCGAAATAGTAGTACTACAGGAAGCACTTATATTAACTTGTTCACATACCTTAATTTTCCTACGCCTAGACATAATTTTATTTAAAAAATTAGTGTACTTAGGAAATTTCTAAATCAATTCAATCAAAGACAGGTTGAGATTTAATGTTTTTAACAAGTTTAGAAAACTTACAAACTCGCCTTCATCTTGATTTTTCTTTTCCTCTAACCTTGAAGGGAACGGTATTTTTCCAATAGTAGAATATTTAATTGTCTCCTTTTCTGGTTCAACTACTGTTGTAACTACTTCCTCTAACTCTAGTTCATCATAAGCTTTTAGGGGTTCTTCCTGAAGATCATCAGTATTCTCCATATTTACCTCTTGAGTTGGGTTTTCTAGGTTACTCAGTAATTTACTTGATTGGAGTGATATTGTTTTCACATGCTCCTTCCCTTTTCTACGAGGATTATTTTCAGTATTACTTGGAATACATGTGCCAATTTATCTTTTTATATCACCCATAATGCTTATTAATTGGTTCATCTGATCTTCAACTTTAGTCAATGTTCTCTTTGAATTGGTGCACTCAGACTGCACCTGCTTCACATTTATTCTCATTGACTGCATCTCCCCCTCGATTCTATCAATACACTAACCATATACAATATGATCATTTGGGTTAGCCCTTTCCTGAGGTTTCTATAAATAAGGAGGTTGATAGTTTGGTTAGAACTATTACCTCTTTTTTGGTTTCCTCTCCATCTCAAGTTAAGGTGATCTCTCCATCCGGGATTGTATGTATTCGAATAGGGATTTCTACCCCTATTTCTGATGTAGTTCACATCCTTTGTAGGATTGTTGATGTAGTGGAAGAGCAGTTTGAGTCCTTCACAGAAAAACTGTATATTCTTCTTAGCCTCTATTCGATTGATTCTATCCACTAATTGTTGATATCTATCATACTCTTGGATAACCTTCACCGTAGATGGTCTTTTGCCGTATGTATATAGTTCAATTAGCCACTGGTAGGAATTCATTGCATACTTTTTATTAATTTTTACGCATCTTCATACGTTTTGTTCATGAGGGTACCTCCTGCTGCTCCATCTAATCCTGATCTTGAATGCACATCCAACCCATTATAGAAAATTTACAATTGTAACCACTCAGGCAAACCGTGGTGTAGGCATTTCTGAATCAACATTTTAAAACGCTTCCATGCTTCATGAAAACTTTCCCCTCTAAATGTTTGAACATCAAATTTTTCCTTCTTAGCTGGACTATCTTGCTAATGAGGAAGAATTTTTGTAGGAATTTCCTTACGATTTCATCCCATGTTGTGATTGATCTTGGTGCCTGTGAATCTACCTAAGAAAATGCGTTATCAATTAATGGAAAGGAGAACAACCAAAAATGAATAGAGTCATCAATGACCCCATTACATTTGAAAGTATCACAAAACTAGAGGAACCATTTTAGATGTTGGCTCAGATCCTCTATCATTGTTCCGTGAAACTGTAAATTATTCTGGATCATAGTTGCCTTAATCTTAAAATTATTGGCCGTGATGGTTGGCCTCGTTATACTTCTTTGAACCATGTCTGAATTCGGTAGCGCATACTCTTTAAGAGTCCTCTTGTTACATTCTATATTTATATTTATGGGTAGTTGTGGTGGATCTTCTAAATTATTATTGTTAGCCTTGTCAAACAATGGATTCTCATGTGGAGGTAGATTGCCTCCAACAAGTAACTTATTTTGCATTTGTTGTTGCTGCTATCGAAAAATCCTATTGGGGTATTGACTAGTTGATTGAACAAGAAAACCCGATATGACAGTTGATAATGATTATTGAAGCAAGCTAATCACTCATACCCAGATTTGATACATTTTACTTTTTAATTTCCAAATTTTATTTATTTTCTTTCTTTCTTTACATATTATTTTTAGTATAGTTTACCATAATCATTCTTTTTTTTTCTTCGTACTATAATCTAATTAAAGTACTAATTAGATCTATGTATGTTTAAATTAGAATTAATTTAGTGCTCGCCTCCCTTGGGTACGATCCTCAAAGTACTTATCTACTTTATTATAACTATATTACAGTCTTACCCATATACTTGCAGATACCACTTCTCATATCTTTTGTGTAGAATTTCTACTCTAGACGTTAGTACGTCTGGAGGCAGTCAAGTTATTGGCGTCATTGCTGGGGAGGTAACGTCACTATATTAATTTTATTTTTTGCATGTTAATAGAATAATTAGGAAATCTTTAAGTTATAGCAATGAATTTATTTTCTTATTTTCTAATAAACCTGTACTTCTAGGTTTAGTGTATGACTCGAACTAGGGAAACACCTATAGAGTCAATCATAGATCCAGATACAATAATCTAAAGAAATAGTCAACAGTAACTCTTTAACTAGAATACTGAGTCAGTAAGAACTACTTATCTCTCGACCCTACAATCTAGATCGATTCAGAGTTAAGCTATTCACGAATAGGCCATACCAAATCTGGGTTAATTCTCACCTTAATGACTTCCTAGGGTTGTCAAGACTAGGGTTTTAGGTCTTCTTTTCTTGAACAGTTGATCCACTAAAAAACCCTACAAAACAGTTAATTAATCATACCTCCATTTGCTAATTCCCCATAGGAGGATTATTTTCTCATGGATCTAGTAAACAATGTAAACTTGATATAAGGAATAAACATGAAGAATTGTGGTAAAAAGAATTACGATGTAATGAAATATGAACATTTGTGATGGTTGTTGTGATGATAAATATGAGGATATGTTGTTTATGCTATGTGATAGCGTGTATAATGTGCTAATTATATGATTATGTAGTGAATATGTACAGATAATCGGTAAGTAATATTTGATGACATTATAGATATTTTGGTCTTGTGACTTGATGAAATCGTTGGAAACAGTTGGCATGCTATAGGATTGTGTGTACTAACTTATTTGTGTTGTGATATATGGGGTGCTAAGGCCCAAGGACAGTTTTGGAGAGATAAGGGAATGTGAGCCAAGCTCCATTCATTAGGATATATATTTGTGGTATGTTGGAGAGCATTAGCTATATGCATCGCTTATAGGATATGTTTGGCTCAACAAGTCTAGGTGTGGTGTGTTGAAGATTCGTGTATCCAATGAGTGGTGATAGAGTCCACTTTATGTTTCATAAACTCAGAAGCCAAATTATCATACACTGACTAAATGTGATTGTATGTAATTATATATGCTTATATGTGATTGATATGTGTTAGAATATTGGTATATGTATGCCTAAACGTTCGTATAGATAATGTGTAAAAGAATGCATGGAATATGACTAAATATGTGAATTATGGCACTTATTTAATGGTGTTTTAGGGAATATTTTGTATACTATTTGGTTGATGCATGATGATTTTTGTACGTAGTGGTTGTTCTATGCATTCACTGAGCTTGTTAAGCTAACCCACTCAATTTATCCTTTCCAGAGTAGTTGCATTCCTGGTGTGAGTGTTGTGGCCATCAAAGGATTGATCGAAGCCATTCTTTACTCACTACAATAGGTGTTTTGCTTATTCTAGCTCAAGGGATCGAAAAGGCAACGTGGTAGACATTTTTAGTAGTTTTATTAAGACGTATTTGGGATTATTTGCATATTGTGCAAGTTTTGAAGCTTGAGAACTTGGACATGGTGTTTGGTTTATTGTTTAGACATTTTGGTGCTTATGTGACTAGGTGAATGAAGCAGGATGTTTAGGGACTAAGTTTGAATGATTCAAATGCTCTTATATGCTGAAATTTTCTAACCTGAAGCAAAGGTATCGATATTAAGACTTTTAAAATGATACATCTGTATTTACAAAATTGTAGGGAGTCAGAATATTCATATCGATACCTTGGCCCGAGGATTGATACTCGGGGTGTAATTATTGATACCTTACGAAATGTACCAATATTTTTTAGTGTTTGAAATTTGGTGGGAAACAGAATGCTAGTTTAGTATCGATTTTCCAAGTGGTATCGATACTACTTAAAGGAAGTATCGATACTACAGAGGCGGTATAGATGCCTATGTAACATTTTTGGGAAATTTTACTAAGTGGCCCTAATGCTCGAGATATTTACATTTTATTTTTGTTTTTCGTATGTAAGTATGATTAAATGCTAAAGTAAGGTTGCATAACTTGATATTCTCATAAATGTTAGAGTAAGTAAAGTAAAATGAAACTAAATGTATTTTAATTCTGATAATTATAATAAAATTGATGTAAGACGATGGTGTGGCATCTCGATATTTGGCATGGCGTCTAGACCAAGTATAGGTTTTTACATTTGGTGGTATCAGAGTCTAGGTTCAATAACTCTTGGACCTAGGTGATTATTGTTTGTTTGGAGTTTTGAAACTCATGAGTTTAAATTCCCTAGCTTTCATGAAGTGACTGATATGAATCTGTTTGAAATGCATGTGATAACTCTCGATTGTAATGTATGTAGGGTAGGAATGGGTACACATTGCCTTTAATTTCTAATTTTTCTTGTAGGAATGAGATTTGGATCATCTCCCGGCCACTCACACCGTTTATTTGTTTGTGTGTGTATGCTAGATAATTGATATGCCCCTAGACATATGAATGTGAGAGTTACTGCTCAGGAGGATGGTACATCCTATACACCTCCTGTGCTATCGCATAGGGTGAATATACTTGATGAGTGCATAGGCCCTCTAATGGAAGCGATAATTGGAGTGTTTCAGCGGAATGCTGGTGCTAACCCTGCTCTTGCACTTGCCAATCTTGCACTTGTGAATCATGGGCTACCATTTGAACGTCTTCGGGCGTTAGGTGGTAAAAAGTTTTCTGAGGTTAAAAGGACTTATCCGACCATAGTTGAGTACTGGTTAGAAGAAGTGGAAAGGATCCTCGAGTAAATGTCCTGTTCTGATGAGGAGAAGTTGGGGTGTACTGTGTCCCTACTTGGTGGGGAGGTACATCGTTGGTGGAATACTATTAAGAGAGGTACAATCATTATTCGTTTAACATGTGATTATTTCCTAGAGGTGTTTAGGATGAATTTATGGGCGAGTAGTATATGGAAGCTCGTATGCAGGAATTTTTAGATCTTGTGCAAGGTAGCTTGTCTGTGGCTGACTATGAGGCAAAGTTTGTGCGCCTTAGTCATAATGCTCCTGAGATGGTTTTGATTGAGAAGGATCATTGTAAGAGGTTTCGTTTTGGGCTCAATTATGAGATTCGAGATTACCTAGTGGCCTAGAGTACAGAGTTGTTTGATGAGCTTGTGGAAAAAGCCAAGGCAGTTGAGGAGACTTTGGCTGAGCCAGCTCACTCTGTGATGGCTAAGACTGGTAAGACGATTTCTGATGGTGCTTTGGGACGTTTACCTAAGAGAGGACGTGATAATTATAGTTCTAGTAGAGGTGTAAGAAGTGGGTCTCAATCGAGTCAGTCTAGGCAACAGAGTAAAGTGGTGAATAGCACTGGTGGTTCTAGATGGTTGATATGTGCTCATTGTGATCGTAGGCATCTTGGAGAGTTTGTAAGTTGATTGGTGGCTGTTATAAGTGTGGTTTGAAGGAACATTTTTCGAGGGATTACTTAAATAGAGTAGAGGTTTCACAGACTTAGAGTTCGACACCTATTTTTATACCTACTAGAGCTTGAGGTCTTAGTAGAGGTAATGGGACACTGGTTGGACAGTGGGTTGTTGCTCACACTATTGCCTCACAGGTTAAGTGTGGTGGTCCGACCCAGGTTTATACTATTAGGGAACCTGAAGATCAAGATCCAACTGATGTTATTGTAGGTACTTTCACTTTGCGATCTATCCTATTGTTTGCCTTAGTTGATTCTAGTTCTACACATTCATACATCTTGAGTGAATTAGTTGGTCAACTAGGGATTTCTGTAGAGATAACTAATTTGGGCATGACTGTAATTAGTTTATTTGAAGATAGTGTTATTGTTAATAGAGTTTAATTTAGATGTCCCATTATGATACAAGGGCACGTTTTCTTTGTTGATTTCATGGAACTACCATTTTATGGGTCGATGTTATTTTGGGCATGGACTGGTTAACTGAGCATACGGCTAAGGTGAATTTGAGACTATGTGAATTACCTTGAGAGATAGTGATGGTCTGGAAATTGTTGTTGTGGGTGAAAGATCGGGTTTTATGTCTAATGTGGTTTTGGCTATGAAGGCTGTGAAGTTGATGGGTAAAGGTTGTGAAGCTTATTTGGCTTACGTGATGAATTTAGTTAGTAAGGAGTTGAGATAGAACCATTAGGGATTTTTCTAAAGAGTTTATTGGCTTGCCGCCGGAAAGAGAAGTGGAGTTTGGAATTGAGCTTTATCCTAGTATTTCATCGGTGTCCATTGTACCCTATTGCATGGCACCAAAAGAGTTCAAAGAGTTAAAGATTTAGTTGAAAGAGTTGTTGGATAGAAGGTTCATTTGACCTAGTGTATTTCCATGGGGTGCACCGATTTTTTTGTGAAGAAAAAGGATGGTATGATGCGAATGTGAATTGACTGTAGACAATTGAATAAGTTAGCTATTAAAAATAAGTATCATTTCTCTCAAATTGATGACTTGTTTGATCAGTTTTGAGGTACAATGGTATTCTCAAAGATTAATTTAAGATCTGGTTATTACCAATTAAAGGTGAATAAGTCAAATGTGTTGAAAACTGCTTTTAGAACTCGGTAAGGGCATTATGAGTTTTTGGTGATGCCATTTAGATTAACTAATGCCCCTAATGCATTCATGAATTTGATGAACCGAGCATTTCATTTGTACTTGGATCAGTTTTTGGTCATATTCATAGATGATATTTTGGTGTGTTCTCGTTCTGAGGAGGATCACGACGGGCATCTAAGGGTTGTCTTGTAGATTTTCAATTATAAAGAACTATATACAAAGTTAAGTAAGTGTGAATTTTGGCTTACGGAAGTGGCGTTCTTAGGTCATGTGGTTTCAGAGGAAGGGATTAGTATGGACCCAAAGAAGTAGACGATTGTACAGTGGAAGCCATCTAGGAGTGTTACTGAAGTTTGGAGTTTCTTAGGTTCAGTTGGTTATTATCATAGATTCATTGAATGGTTTTCTTTCATTGCTACACCCTTAACAAAACTACTTCAAAAGAGTGTGGTATTCGAATGGACTGATGAAAGGCAGAAAAGTTTTGATCAGCTTAAGGCTGTGTTGAAAATGGCACCAATGTTGATTCAATAGGAACCTGGAAAGATTTTGTGGTTTATAGTGACACTTTGTATACGGGCTCAGTTGTGTGTTGATGCAAGAGGGTAAAGTTATGGCTTGTGCTTCAAGGTATTTGAAGATGCACGAACATAACTATCATACTCATGAGTTGGAGTTAGCTATTGTTGTGTTTGCACTTAAGATTTGATAGCATTATCTTTACAGAGAGAAGTGTGTGATTTACATTGATCATAAGAGCCTTAAGTACCTCCTCTCCCAAAAGGAGTTGAATTTCAAGGCATTGGATTGAGCTTTTAAAGGACTATGACTGTGTGATTGAGTATCACCCTGGCAAGGCGAATGTTGTTGCTAATGATTTGAGTAGGAAGTCAATGATGGAGTTGAAAGCTATGTTTGCATGCTTGAGTGTAGCTAGTAATGGTGGTTTGTGTGTTAAACTTCAAGTAAGGTTGACTTTTTCGCAACAGATTAAGGAAAAACAGCCGTTAGATGGGGATTTAGTAAAGAGGATCCGGAAGGTTGAGCAAGGAATTAAGGGGGATTTCCATGTAGAAGTCGATGCTATCCTAAATTTTTGAGGTATATTATGTATGCTGCAAGATGTGGATTTAAGGCAAGCGATCCTTACCAAGGTGCATAGTAGCTTGAGTTGAAGTGTGACGTTACGGATTTCCTGGCTCGATGTTTTGTCTGTCAGAAGGTGAAAGCTAAACATCAATTTCTTTCGGGGTTGTTGTAACTTATTACAATTCCTGAATGGAAGTGGGAAAGGATTACTATAGATTTTGTTTCAGGTTTGTCATTGATCTATCAAAGAAAGGTTCGGGTTGGGTTATAGTAGATTGATTTTTGAAGGGTGCGCATTTCCTAGTAGTGTATACCAATTACTCATTGTAGAAGTTGGCGGAGTTGTATGTTGTTGAGATTGTTCATCTTAAGTAGGGTTCTAGTTGGTTATTCCTAATAAGGATCTGAGGTTTACTTCATGGTTTTGGAAGAATTTGTAAGAGGATTTGGGATCGAAGCTTACTTTCAGTATAGCTTATCATCCCAAAACTGATGGTCAATCGGAGAGGGTAATTCAAGTATTAGCAGATATATTGCGAAGCCGTGTGATTGAAATCAGTGGTAATTGGGAGCGATATCTGCCCTTAGCAGAGTTTGCTTACTATAACAATTTCCAAGCAAGTATTTGCATGGCACCATTTAAGGCGTTGTATGGTAGAAGGTGTAGGACTCTTTTGTGTTGGACGGAGTTGGATGAAAAGTGTGCTATCAGACCAGATCTAGTTCATAAGATTGAAGAGAAAGTAAAGTTGATATGTGAAAGGTTGAAAGTAGCAACAGGTAGGCAAAAGTCTTATGTGGATTTGAAACATCGAGATAGAAAGTTTCAAGTTAGCGATAAGGTGTTCTTGAAAGTTTCCCCATAGAAAACGGTTTTGAGATTTGGTATGAAGGGTAAATTGAGTCCAAGGTATGTTGGATCATATGAGGTTGTCGGAAAGGTTGGACCGGTAGCATATCGACTCAAGTTGCCACCGAAACTTGAGCAAATCCATGATGTTTTCCATGTGTCTAGGCTTCGGAGGTATCGTTCAGATCCATCGCATATTGTGTCAGTATAGGAGATTGAGGTTCAACCTAATCTCACTTTTGGTGAGGAACTAATAGAGATTTTAGACCATGAAGTGAAAGTGTTGCGAAATAAGAGAGTCTCGTTGGTTAAAGTTTTGTGGCGCAACCACAAATTGGAAGAGGCTACTCGGGAAACCGAGGAAGCGATGAGACGTCAATATCCATATTTTTTTAGCTCAAGTAAATTTTGAGGATGAAATTCTTTTTAGTAGGGGAGAGTTGTCACACCCCAAAATAGGGCCTAAGAGTTTTATAAGTATTTTACGAATTTTGGCATATATGAGCTTATAATTTCATAAAGTTGGTACTCGAAAATGTTTTCGACAATGGTTTTCATAAAGTTAAGTTAATTTTTGGAAATAAGTTTTAAATGTCTTTAATTTTAGAAAAGGGTCTGATTTGTAAAAGGGTCAAAGCTATGAGTCTTTATAAAGCAATTAATCCAATTTTTCAAAATCAACCTAATAAACCTCCATTCTTAGTTATTTTCACGAATTCTTCTTCCCAACTCCTTAGTGTTGTCATCCCTTGCTATTCTTCACTCTCCTAATTGATTTTTGACTCCCAATYTATAATACTTTGAATTTCTATCATTTCCAAGCATTAAACCTCTCTAAATCTTCAAGAAATTACCCAAAAATCTCACAAATTTCATAATCTTCTCCAGTTGTGGGTTTCCCAAATCTGTATTGAAAACTCGTTATTCCTCTCATTAAAGGTAACCATGTGCATTCTCATTAATTTTTAATGTTACTAGGTCTTTAAACTAAATTTTTAGATGTTAAGTCGCATGTTTTGATTAAAAGCCAAAAATTGGGTCTTTAATGGTGAATTTCAAGTTTGTGGATGAAAACTTGGTTTTAAAGTGTTTTACAATTAGTTTTAACCTAATTAGAAGCTTTCTAAAGGAACTTTGAAATTTCATCAAGGATTTCTCGGGTTTTAATGAATTTTCATTGTAATATCCAAAACTTGTTAAAAAATTTTGATACCTTAAAATGCGTAATTTTGTGAAGTTTAAAGGTTGGGAATTAGATGTAGATGAATATGTAGATGAATGGAATTTGTTTCATGTAAAAAGATTAAGTATAGACTGAGTTATTCGAATTTTAGGTTTGTTGTGCTAAATGTTTTGGTTAGAAAAGAATGTAGCTTAGGCTTGTGTTTGTGGTTCTTTGAGGTGAGTTATTGACTGATTGTTGACTGGATATATATACGGTTTGTCTTGTTGAAGTGTCTGTAACACCGCAAAAATTGTGAGTTATCTTTTTATGTTATGTTAATGGAAATGTGGCTGTTTCGGTGCTAATGTGCTTTTGTTGCTCACTGAAGGTTTGAGGTTCAAGTCGCATCTTTTGAAGTTTTGTGTATTCTTTAATTGAACTTTTAGACTTGCATGTATCACTTAAGTTAGATTTTTTGCATTGAGGTTCTAAGAATGAGTCTGTTTGTTCAATGGTTAAGCATATGTTTGTGTCAGTGGTCCTGTGTTCGAATCTTTGCGTGTGCACTAAAGATTAATGTTTTTGCAGTTCTCCATAAATACCGATCTTAAAATTTGCAATGAATGTTCTTATATGTTAGCTACACTCCCTCACTATTTATTTTTATTTTTATTTTTTCATTTCTTCTTTCTTTTGGCATTGTTCTTGAACTTTCACTTCGTATAATGTTCTGTTGGGTTAATCATTGAATTGTATTGTATTGTTGGTTGTTTTTGTGCCTAAAGGTAAGATTTAATCGTAATAATTTTGGTTGTTATGTATGAATTTCAAATTTCTTGAAATTCTGAGGTAATGGTATTGATCGTTTTGCTTTGTTTGCTCGTGGTTACGGAAGCTTAGGGGAAGGTTAAGAGATGCCTAATGCTTTTATCATCGTCTAGAATGCAAGCGTGTGCTACTGAACTTTCGGTAAGTAAGTTTTGTTCATTTCGGGTTTGTACGTTGAAGGTTTTAGCATTAATTGTTGTTGCGATTTAGCGTATCTCTTGAATTTTTTTTAATTGAGTAGTTGGATTTTGTTTGCATGCTTTGGGAGTCTCAGGTTGTTTCAGGGTCATCGTTACTTTTAGGTATGGTATCAAAACCCTTTTCTCCTGTATTTTTTTTCGTTCTATACGGGATAGTTGACGGCACATGGGTTGTCACAAGGCTATGTGGAAAGCCATGTGGTGGACCGTGTAACTGACTGAATTTGGATTTGAGACACGCAGACAAGCTACACAAGCGTGTGGTAGGCTGTGCGTGAGATATTAAGGTGCAGTGGTCACACGGGCTAGCACATAGGGGTGTGTCTAGACCATGTGACTCATTATTTTTGTATCAGGAATACACGGGCAAGGGACACTGGCGTGTGCCGGATCGTGTGAGGTATACAGGCATGTGCCCAGACGGTGTGACTCTCTAACTTGGTACATAGGGACACGCGGGGAACCACATAGTCGTGTGGAGTCACACGGGCACCCACATAAACATGTGAGCCTGAATTGCCAAATTTCTTCTAACGCTATAATCGTTGTACGAGGCGAGTGTAAGTTGTCTATAAGATATGTATGAACTAAAGTCAACTGTATAATCTGCTTTATTATGATTATAAACTGGTTCTACATATCCATATAAGACAATTCACAACAATTTCAACCCTTTATTATACTGGAACTATATGATTGTATCTACATAAGCATATATATATATTTGTCATCTATACTCTGCATTTGCATGGGGTAGGAGTTATGAATTTAAGGAAGGGTTCTGTACTAATCTGGTGGTCAAATAACCTGTACTTATATCTGAATTGGTAGTGAAACTGTAAACACTGCAACGTGTCGTATTGACAGTATGAGATGTGTAGGGCTGGACGGGTATTATATACCTACTAGTGTGTTGGGTTGATCGGAGATGGTGTGTAGTGGATGGGGGTAGGATAACTATTTTTGTATCTGTAATTAAATCTGAATCTATTTCTGTATCTGATTCGTTGTGTATTTGAACTACTCTGTATTTGAAACTATTGTGAATTATTAATCTAATTGCATAAGACTGAGTGTTTTGTCTGAATTCTCAATAATATCTAAGTTATTTTACGTGCATTGAGTATTTATATTTTACATTAGGTTGCAACGTACTAATTAGATTGAATGCATTTCAGGAACATCCCAGATCCAAGCAGTCAGCGGACATGAGACTCGGTCACCTAATGATTCTATTTTAAATATATATGTGTGTGTGTTTAAAAGTGTTATTTTTTTACTTTAAGTTTTAAGATTGAATTATGTTGGTGGTTTTAAGACTTATCTGTGTAATGATTAAACTGGCTTTAAGTGCATCTGTTTTTTGGTAAGTTCACTTGACATCCTAGACTTGATTTTTTCGTTTAGCTTGGTTATAGGGTGTTACAGTGTCGGAGTAGATAGGACCTTCATCGAGTATAGATAAAAGCAAATGGAAGCTTTTTAAAGCTTTCTGTTTTTTGGCAAAAGAAAATATTTTGGTGAGCATTTTAGAATCGCTACTCGTCGATGATTCGTTGTGTATTTGGGAATTTAGAGGTAGCCTAAACCTCTTCTCTAAATTCTAAGTGTAAGTGTTCTTTTACCTATGCTAATTATCTGATAAATATGTTTGTGAATTGTGATAAAGAGAATTACGATGTGATGAAATATGAACATGTTGTGATGACTATTGTGACGGTAAATATGAGGGTATGTTATTCATGCCATGTGATAGTGTATATAATGTGCTAATGATATGATTATGCAGTGAATATGTGCGGATAATTGGTAAGAAATATTTGATGACATTATGTATATTTTGGCCTTGTGACTTGATGAAACTGTTGGATATAGTTGTTATGCAATAAGATTGTGAGTACTCACTTATTTGTGTTGTGATATATAGGGCGTTGAAGCCCAAGAAAAGTTTTAGAGAGATAAGGGAATGTGAGCCAAGCTCTATTCACTAGGGTATGTATGTTTAGAGTGTTGGAGAGCCTTAGCTATATGCTTCGCTTATGGGATATGTTTTGACTCTACAAGTCTATGTGCGGTGTGTTGGAGATTCGTGTATCTGACGAATGGTGATAGGGTCCACTTTATGTTTCATTTACTCAAAAGTCAAATTATCATACACTATGACTAAATGTGATATTATGTAATTATATGTGCTTATATGTGATTGATACATGTCAAAATATTGCTATATGTATGCCTAAACGTTCGTATAGATAAGGTGTAAATTACAACACTTAGTTAATGATGTTTTGGGAATCTGTTGCATTTTATTTGATTTATGCGTGACGACTTGTTTGCGTAGTGGTTGTTCTATGCATTCACTAAGATTGTTAAACTCACATACTCTATTTTATCCTTTGCAGAGTAGTTGCGTTCTCAGTGTCAGCGACATGGCCATTAAGGGATTGATCCAAACCATTCTTTACTCACTACAGTAGGTGTTTTGCTTATTCTAGCTCTAGGGAATGAAAATGCAATGTGGTAGACATTTTTATTGGTTTTGTTAAGATGTATTTGGATTTCTTTGCATATTGTGTAAGTTTGGAAGCTTGAGAACTTGGAAATGGTGTTTGGTTTATTGTTTAGACATTTTGGTGCTTATGTGACTAGGTGAATAAAGCATGATGTTTAGGGACTAAGTTTGAATGTTTTAAATGTTCTTATTTATTGAATTTATGTAACTTAAAGTAGAGGTATCGATATTAAGGCCTTTAAAATTGTACCTCTCTATTTACGAAAGTGCAGGGAGTCAAAATACCAAATTGGTATCTGTAATATCCCTAAACCGGGTTTAGTAGTTTCAGGCATATTTTTTGGGTTTCGAGTGTGAAATTAGGAATTTATAGGGTTTTTAGTAATTTTTAATTTAATTTAGGAAGTTAATTTCATCTAAAATTGATTAAAATAAAATATTTTTGAAAAATTAATTTTAAAGATTTTAAATAATTATTAGTGAAAATAATTTTGGTTGAAAAAGAATTTTAAAATAATTTTTATTGGGGGTAATTCGAGTAAAATTTAAATATTAATTAAATAAGATTTAATTGTAAAACAAGGGAAAATTTAGAGTATTTATATGGCAAATAAACCTTAAAATTTGAAGTTTTGGAGGGAGAGGATTAAATGGTAAAGTAAGGGAAATGTCCCAATTTTTTAATTTCTGGCAGGTGGTTTCAGTTTTAAAACTAATTTATCTAGTCCATTTTGCACACATTTTACATTAGATTAGAGAGCTTTAAAATTTGTTTTCTTTGCATGATTTTAAAGATTTATCACTAAAGAATAGATCCAACCAATTTCCTTCTCAAAATACTTTATCAATTCACCCGAAATTATTCTCAAAAGTAACCAAAAATATTCTGAAATTTCTCAAGTTTCTTGAATCATGATTTTCAATCAACGAATTTAAAGTGAATCAAAGGTAATCTTCAATCCTAAACTTGTTTTTATGATGATTAGAAACATTTTTACCTGATTTGAGAGTCAATTAAAGGATTTTTATCAATGTCATCTTCTTTTAAGAACACATGGTTCTTTAATAGTGGAATTTGAATTTTGAGAGGAAATCTACAAATCAATGGATGTTCCAACTCAAAATGGATCTATTAAAAGGTTTTTTTTTTTTT
>JABFAF010278444.1:25431-43798 GCA_013677275.1 Gossypium schwendimanii
ATGAAATTGATGCTTAGTATAAGTGTATTTGGTCTAGTATTGATGATTGAAAGTGTTTAGGAGGGCTAGGGAGATTGATTTTATGAGGAATCGAGTTTTCGACTTGATGTTACAAATCTGATAAGGTATCTCTGTGAAAGGATTTCAATTAGTATAGTTAAGTAAAATTCATGTTCGTTATATCATTGGAAAGGTGGTAATGTTTACTTTATCTCTGTTGAAGCTCTCAACCATGAAAAGGACTAAGCTAACTAGAATTGAAGCTTGGATTTGCTTGGTTGATCACTTGTTTGTGGTAGAATAAATTATGTGGTGAGTGTTTCTAAGGGCAATTTGGTAAATTAACCCTCATTTATGTTTAATTAGTAGCTTAATTGATGATGTCAATTGATTAATTCTGGTTGAATGGCTGATTTTCTCAAGATTGATATTATATGTACAAAAGTATAATTTTTATTGAATAATGGTAAGTAAGCATTTAGGTGGTTTTGTGTAATTTAATTAGGCTAAATAATTGATGATTAAAGCATGTTTACTGAATTTTTTGATCATGATATATTGGTGTTACAATTGATAATTGAACATTGGAAAATGGCAAATGAAATGCTTTATTTAATTGGATGTTAATTGGCTATGTTACATGTTACACATAAGCGTTTTGTCATATTAAATTGAGCATAATAATGACTGATTTATATGCTTTGTTTGACTAAATATATTGGCAACATGCATGGTGGATCCATTGGATATAGTTGGCATGCCATAAGATTTGTGAGTACTCACTTTTATTTGTGACATTATGAGCATATGGCTCTAGGTGGACTGATTTGTTTGGAGTAGATAAGGCTGTGTTGAGCATGAGTCTCCACACATTGGGTTATTTAAGGCACTATAAGGGAGCATGTGCTTCAGCCTACTCAACTCGGTGGACTATATTTGATATTTATGGGAGTTCGGAGATCCGTATATTCGATGTATAGTCACCTGATTAAGCCATAAGAAGTGTATGCCAATATATTTATGTGTGATTATTGTTATATCATTTGATGTTTGTAAGCCATGAATAATGGATTCTTGATATTGATAAAGCATATGGAAATTAATTTGACATGTTTCATTATTATGGCTGATAATTAGTGGTTGATTGGATGTGATTTAAGCATTATTTGGATGTTGATTTACTAGTCATTTTTATTAACATTCACTGAGCTTTTTAAAGCTCACACCCTTACAATTCGTCCAAATAATCATCGAGCTTGAGGAGCTGAGGAGCCGAGCAAGAGATTTCCAAGAGATTTAGGCTTGATAGAGACTTTATTACACGTTTTAGATATTGTAATCGGGCATTGTGGAACTCCCGGGAATTAGTTTAATTTTGGTTGTAGTTGGACATTGGACATTGGACATTTTATTTTGGATGGTTTTATGAGGCATGTTTGAGTTTAATTATTGAATGATTTACGGTGTATTGTTGCTTGATAACACGATGATTGGTAATACGGTGCGTGAGGCATGACATTTATACTAATGATTGTTTAAATGAAGCTTCCATGGA
Source organism: Gossypium schwendimanii (assembly GCA_013677275.1). Taxonomy (NCBI): domain Eukaryota; kingdom Viridiplantae; phylum Streptophyta; class Magnoliopsida; order Malvales; family Malvaceae; genus Gossypium; species Gossypium schwendimanii. The sequence goes on from JABFAF010278444.1 coordinate 26,987, forward strand.
GTGGTTTACTAGCAACTAAGGTACGCCACTTGTTTGATTTATTCGGTGTTTGTTATGCATGAAATTTATTGTCTAATTCTATATAATTGAGGCTTAATTGATGTCGATAAATTCAATTAAAGGTATGTGTATATGTATGTTAATTAATCATAGTTAAATCAGGTTTAATTGGCCATTAAAATATGCAAAATCGAGTTTTAAAAGGAGTTTATCCAAAAATAGTTGTAGTGGTTTTCACACGGGCATGTGAAAGGTTACACGCGAGTGTGGGTAAGTGACATGGGCGTGTGGAGACTGGAGCTATCACATGCGAGCTTGTGGGATTTCCACCCGGGCATGTGTGATCGATCTAAAAGTTTTTCACAACGTTAACATGGTCGTTTAATGACACACGATCTGGGGGACACGGCCGTGTGGGTTTTGGGGTTTGAATTTTTGTCTTTTTAAGTTGGTATTCTAATTTGTTTAAGTTACAATTTAGTTTTAAAAATTGATTAGTCTAATTAGAGCCTTAGATGATAAAGAAACTTGGTAAAATTATAGGATTAGTTCATTTCGATAGAAACACACTTAATTTATAATTCAGAATAGGTTCTGATAATTTTTATTTGTTATAATTTAGTCCCTAATAATAAAACTTGAATTAGACATAGTAAACGAACTCAAATTAAGCTAAAATTTTTAGCCTTGCATAATTTTGACTAAATAAAGGCGGTAAACACTTATATCTAAAATCAGGTTAGTTTTACCATTCGTGGTAAAATGACAAAAATGCTCTTAGGTTCAATTACATAGGAAAAGTTTAAAATTAGCTCATAATTTGCTTCTGCATTTATATATAAATAATAATTAGATAAGATTGAGGTGTTATAAGGTGTGGGTGTGTCTTGGGTGGTCGTTAGCCAAAGGGTCACTGAAGTGGCTAATGTAATGCTTCGAATTCAAGTCGGTTCATCTCGGTTGGGTTTGGGGTGTCACATTTTATGGTATCAGAGCTCTAGGTTTAAAAACTTAGGTTAGCCTAGGTTGCTTGAATATTAATGATCTTGGATTATGATATTTGCTTGCTTGTGTTGATTAAAAATTTCGTATTTTTGCCTATGCATGATCTTTGTGATATAAATTGTTCTTGGGGTAGGATTGGGAACACAATGCCCTATAGGAACTATACTTAGTTAAATCTTGGATCTCTTGCCGCTACTCAGTCTTGGTACGTTTTCTTTACTCTTTCTCTTCAGTATACGATAGTTGTTATGCCTCCGCGTCAAGATCGAGGTAGTATGGGTGACAATGCACCGCCGCGAGACGATGCTCAGATGGGCCATGTCGTGCAATTCATGTCTGAGATGGTAGGAGCACTACAACGTATCGCCAACACTGCTCTAGCTCGTCAAGGTTTTCCACAAGAGCATTTACGATTCAATTGGTTTAAGTGAGTCCTTGTTTGTTACTTGACTGTGTATATCTTGTGATTGTTGTGTGTGAAGCCTCAGATTCATTAGAGCCTATAATGAGTTGAAGGAAAAGCTAGTTCAAGCTCTCGGTTTTCGACAAAAGATGATAATTGGTGAGTGTTTTAGGATCACTGCTCGTAGATGATTCATTGTGTATTTGGGAATTTAGAGGTAGCCTAAATCCTTCTCTAAATTTAGAGGTTAAGTGTGCTTTTACCTATGCTAAATATTTGATAAATATGTTTGTGGCTTTTGATAAAGAGAATTACAATGTGATGAAATATGAACATGTTCTGATGATTGTTGTGATGGTAAATATGAGGGTATGTTATTCATGTCATGTGACAACATTTATAATGTGCTATTTATATGATTATGCGTGAATACATGTGGATAATCGATAAGTAATATTTGATGACATTCTGGATATTTTGGCCTTGTGACTTGATAAAATCATTGGAAATAGTTGGCATGCCATAGGATTGTGTGTACTCACTTATTTGTGTTGTGATATATGGGGCGATGAGGCCAATGGATAGTTTTGGAGAGATAAGGGAATATGAGTCAAGATCTCTTCACTAGGATATGTATTTGTGGTGTGTTGGAGAGCGTTAGCTATATGCATCACTTATGGGATATGTTTGATTCTATGAGTCTATGTGTGGTGTGTTGGAGATCCATGTATCCGATGAGTGGTCCAATTTATGTTTCATAAACTTAATAGCCAAATTATCATACACTATGACTAAATGTGTTTGTATGTAATTATATGTGCTTATATGTGATTGATATGTGTCGGAATATATATATATGTATGTCTTAACATTTGTATAAATAGAGTGTAAAAGTATGCATGGGATATGACCAAATATGTGAATTATGGCACTTATATAATAGTGTTTTGGGGAATATGTTGTATGTTGCTTGGTTGATGCATGAAAATTTGTTTGTGTAGTGGTTGATATTGGCCTTCACTGAGCTTGTTAAGCTCTCACACTCCATTTTATCCTTTGCAGAGTAGTTGCGCTCCCAACGTGAGTGGTGTGGCCATCGAGGGATTGATCCAAGCTATTTTTTATTCATTATAGTAGACGTTTTGCTTATTTTAGCTCTAAGAAATAAAAATGCAATGTGGTAGACATTCATATTGGTTTTGTTAAGATGTATTGGGGATTATTTGTATATTATGCATGTTTGGAACCTTACATCTCAAGTAGGATCATCGATTCAACATCTAGCGGCAATTGCGGACTCAAGTATTAATGATGATTGCATTTTGGACTTGGCATGTACCTAAAATGTCTTATGGTTACATTGTTCATTTGGCATTTGAAGATTATATATATGAATGTATATGAATCTGATAGAAATAGCCATGTCGTTATCTTATTAAGTAGCTTGGTTTATATGCCTAATGACTTAATGGTTAAGGAAATGTTATGCTGTGTGATGTGGTTTTGATTTGAAATTTTGATTTGAAATTTTGGACTATGGAATGAAATCAAGTGTTGGTATTTGCTTGTAGCACCTTATAGTTCGGGTTCAATGATCGGACCTGGTATGGGGTGTTATAGTATTTAGGTGTTTTGGGCATGAAATAGGCATTTTAAAGATATGATTTAATCATTTTTTAGCTCAAGTATCAATATTTTGACATTTGGTATTGATACTTGACCATATGAACAGTTTTAAAACAAACAGAAAGCCACAATGGTATCAATATTTATATAAGTATCGATATCTATCATAAAAATATAAATACTTATTTCTTTGGTATCGATACGTAGTTCTAAAGTTTTAAAAATTTTCAAATTGGTCCATAATCTTACTTGAACCTATTAAACTATGTTAGATTTAGTCTCTACTTTACCAATAACTTCTATTATGCATGAATTTGGATTAATTTGATTATTTTAATTGAATTCAATGTTATAATTTTTGTTTGAATATTACGGTGTTTGTTGTAGCATTCTATAACTCGAGTCCGACAATGGGCCGGGTGAGGAGTGTTACAATTTTGTTACTATTTGGTGTATAGATGGTAAAGTTAAGGGTAGAATTAAGTAAGTGAAGTATTTGTTTTGGCTAAGTAGAGTGTTTTGTGGGATTCGCCATTTGGCTAGCACTAGGGTGTGGAGGACTATTCTGTTAAGTATCTGCCCACTTCAGATGTTTTGAGTGAACTCGTTATGTTCGCAGTTGTTATAAACTTGTTTTATTTAGAGCTTAATGACTTAGTTAATCATGTTGGGATCTAATTGAGACTTAGTTAGAACCAAACTAGAATATTGTAGATGATTTGACCTAAAACTTGTTAAGTGCGTTTAATCACGAAAATCAAGTGTGTTAGTAGAATTATCTGATTTTTCCACTAAACCTTGTCTCTATGCATGTGTATATAAGGTTATAGCTAGCCAACATTAAGGACCTTTGCATCTTCTACTTCCCTAAATTTTTCTATAAGTTTATGAAAAACCTTAGTATAGAGAGCTTTTCGAAGAGAGTTCGTAGAGCCTAGATAGCACCCACATTAGTACCAGCTTATTGGTAATTTCTAGTGAACCTTTAGGTTATTATTGATGTAATTCACGTGTGTATTGAATGATATGCATATATATTAGATTTGTTCGTAAGGAAGGAAACTTCCTGATTCTAGGTCATGTGTTATTGATTCTTGCATGCATGTTAAGTTTTGATAGTTTGATGATCTGATAGGAATAAGTATCTTTATTTTAACTAAAGAAACTAATGAGGGTCCCAATGACAAAGGCAAACGACCTGTTGTGTAGATCACTATACTAGAGTTTTCTTGTGAATTCCTTTTTACTTTCATGTGTTGTAAATTCCACTATTATAAATTATGAAAGGTGCGTAATCTCTCTTAGTAACATATGAAAAGTATATGTATGGGTAATGATAAATAGTGTCATCAGTCTAAGTTTTGTCTGTCTATGTTATGAATTAAAAACCATCCTTCATGCCCAAGTTAGTACCACTGGTTTGTGATATATGACATGTGATAGGTGGTGATGGAAGGGGAGATATTTTTGTGATGCCTTTGATAGGGAAACTATATTGCCAACTGGACTAGCAAATCATGAGAAAAATGCTATTTTAAATGAAAATGATATGAGGAGTTAAGAGGGAGTATGTATGTGAAGAAGACTGTAAGATATGCTCATGATTCTGAATTCTGGGTACGAGGCTGGCATGAGGATGAGTTGACTATGTCGTGTTAAGTTGCCGTACAGTAATCGCCCATGTGTTATTTATATTGATGTATTAAGTTTGTCTGTGTTCTATGTACGTCGTTGGGTGTTTTGTGTTCATCCTGTGTAAATCCTTCTAAAATGCTTGATATTGAATTGAGCATTAAGAGTAAGACTTATATATTCTCATTTATGTTTTGGAACTCACTAAATTCATATGAACTTACTCTCTTATTTCTTCCTTTTCAGGCTTGTTGACTAAAGGAAGGATTTTTGTGAAGGGCCTACATGAGAGCACTGTTAATATTGTGAGCCGTCTAATTAGTTCTGTAGCATGCATGATCTTCTGGGGGTGGCATGTAAATTTGTATTTTGTGATCAACTTGTATAATGATCTACTATTTTGTCAAAATATTTGTTTGTAAGAATCTTTATACTTCAATGCTTGAATTTAAGTTATTATATTTGGTTTTATGATTACCGCTTTGAATTTATACGCCAAACGTTTTGATTATTGTTTTAACTACCAATGACGTACACTGAAACCTTTTTAAAGTAATAGGCTATCCCACATTTTATATTTATAAACCTGTAAAGAATTACAGAGCTTTCACTGAATAAATTGTTTTAAAAAATCTTTGTTTAAATTCTTTTGATTTTATGTTGTGATATACCATTCCCGGATCCAATTATCGGGTTGGGTAAGGTGTGTTACAAATTTTTTAAGGTTGTTTTTTAATTGTTAAATTTTATTTGTACAAGTTATTTGCATGTACATAGAGAAAACCAAGTATTGTTTATGACTTCCTTGAAAGGTTAAGAGAAATTTTTGAGTTATAAATTAGTTTCAACATATTTATTACTTGGAATTATGTTTAAATATGATTTGAATTTTTTTAGATGTTTTGGACTGATAAGATATGATTTGATGGTGTTTAAGAATGTTTTAGAGTGTTTTTGAAGTTTTTATGACATCCTGACTTTATATTGCAACGTCATGACTTCAGAGACCAACGCCACGACTTTGCAATACTCACATCACGACATCACCAAATAGCAAGTCACTTCGCAACTTTGTATGTCTCAATGTCACGACTTGCACCCTATTTTAACCTTGCATTGGTTTAAGCCGTTTTGATCTTTCGGGGCCATTTTGGGTTCCAACTACCTCTGATCAGTCGTAAAAATTTTCCAAATGGTTTTTAATATGATTTTAAAGCTTTCAGAATTATTTTTAATATAGTTTTATGATTTTATTTAAATTCTTTAAAATTTTAAATTATAATACAATTAATACTTCATTCAATCTAAACGACTTCATTTTAAACCGAAGAACATCAAACATTTGTTTTATGTTGTGGGCATGTCCAAACATCTATGAAGTGTTTCAAAATGGTTCTAAAAAGGTATTCAAGCTTCCTAAATGTTGATATTTGTTTTAAAGAATTTTTATTAAGACCTCAAATGATGTTTTATAAAAAGGAAAATTCTGTACTAATTAAGAAAATGCTTTGGTAGTTTCTCCTATCCATTCGGGTCATCATAAAAAAATTTAACCATATAGGGTCAAATACTATATTGATAAATGAAATGAAACTTCATGTATCAAAATTGACATTTTAAAAGTAAAGGTACTACCTTAGAACTCACCTTAAAGCTAGGGGTGTGCATTTTTTTGGTTTCAACTTGTTGGGGATCGACCCAATTAAGCAACAAACAAGTAAAAATAGCGGAAGAAATTGAGAAATTGAACATACAAATTTAACGTGGAAAAACCCCTCCAAAGAGGATAAAAAACCATGAGCAAAAATAATTTTACTATAATGGCAAAAGAATGAAGAGTACAAAAGATGGAGGTCAAACTAAACCTCAAAACTTAAAAATAAAGAACCCTCAAAACATAAACACAAAATTCTCCAAAAGTGTTATGAGTTCTAATCTCTAATAGATGTATTTTCTAAGGTTGTAAAAGAGCCTATTTATAGGCTAAATTCATAGGTAAAATAAATTACACTAATAAATGTTAAATATATTATACTAATAAATACTAAATCTTCTAGAAAGAAAATATATTTTGTTTAACTTCATTTGCAAGCAATCTCTTATTTGACTGAAATATTAGGCATACTCAACAAATATCCACCTTGACTCATATTTCCATAATGCCATCTTTGGCAAAGCCCGCCACGGGCCTATCTTGAACTATGCAGGGAATTAACTGAGTTGAATATGTGTTTAGAACTTTGTAGCCTTCTAGCTTTCAACTTGTGCACTACCAAATCAAAACTAACACGGATCTAATTTTCACGAACACAATGCCCTAACTTTTCAAAACAGACATCCAAAAGAAAACATCTCTTCAACGAAACAGTCATACCATTTTCCCTCATATGACCAAGTTGTCTCCGCTCCAAACAAGTTGACTTCCACTCACTGTAGAACCTTCCAGAATATAAATGTTGCTGGTCCTTTTACCTTTTAACAAAATGACAGCCCCACGAAACACCTTAATGCCGCTTGACTCGATGTTGATTCTGCAACCTTTCAAGTCTAAAATACTTAAAGAGATGAGAGTGTTTCATAAATTAGGTACATACCTAACATCTGAGAGTGTCCTAATCGTCCCATTGTGCATTCTAATTTTAACAGTACAAATATCGACTCCACTTTCAACCGAATTGCATGTGGAGAATCATTCTCTATTGGGACACATGTGGAAAGAACGTCACGAATCTAGGATCCACTCGAACGTAAGCTCAAAGCTTTTTCTCATTGACACTAATAAGAAATCACCATTGCTTTCACCAGCCAAATTAGCACCAGCTACATCTTCCTCGTTACTCTCAGCAATCGTTTTATTTTGCAGTTTATAACAATTTGCTATGACGTGACCTAACTTCTCACAATAGCGGCACCTTTTGTCTTGCTTTTTTTATGCTAACAAAATGGAAGCTTGTCTATTTGCCTTACTATCTGAACCAAACTCATTGTCGAGTTTGTCTTTACTCAACAAATGACCCTTCACATCCTCAAACGAGAGATTGTCTCTACCATAAATCAGGGTCTCCTTGAAAGACTTGTATGAAGGGGGTAAAGAACACAATAATTGCATAGCCTAATCTTCATCGTCAATCTGAACCTCAACGTCATTTAAATCATTTAAAAGGGTAATGAATTGTCCGATGTGATCTTTAAGAAGCTCACCTTCATTCATGCGAAACGTAAATAGGCTTTGTTTCAAAACTAAACTATTATCTAGAGACTTAGTCGCATAAAGAGTTTCTAACCTTTTCCACAAGGTGAATGGGGTCTTCCCCATCAATATCTTCTGCAATACCCTATTAGTGAGGCACAACTAGATTGCAGACATGGCATTTTCATCAAGCTCTTCCCATTTTGACCTATCTAGATTCTCGGGCTTTTTCTTGGTAACAACCTTTTTTAGGCCAGTCTAAACTAGAATTGCCATCATCTGAACTTGTCACAAACTAAAATTTTTGACACCCTCGAATTTCTCAATATCAAACCTTATTGTTTCCATCTCTGAATGGCTAATCTGTGAAAATTGAACTAGCTCTGATACCACTTGTTGAGGATTAACCCGATTAACTGATGAACAAGTAAAAATACAGGGATAAATTGAGAAATTGAACACACAAATTTAACGTGGAAAAACCCCTCTTAAGAGGATAAAAAACCATGGGCAAAGATAATTTTACTATAAAGGCAAAAGAACGAAGAGTATAAAAGATGGATATAAAACTAAACTCTGAAACCCAAAAACAAAGATCCCTCAAAACATAAATACAAAATTCTCCAAAAGTGTTATGAGTTCTAATCTCTAATGGGTTTATTTCTAAAGTTGTAAAAGAGCCTATCTATAGGCTACATTCATAGGTCAAATAAATTATGCTAATAAATTCTAAATATTCTAGAAAGAAAATATATTTTGTTTAACTTGACTTGCAAGCAATCTCTTATTTGACTGAAATATGAAGCATACTCAACACAACCGAGTTAACTAATCAGACCGAATTACTACAGTTAATCAGTTGGTCATTGAATTTAATTCGACATAGAACAGTTAAAGATATTTTAAAATTTTGGTTATTGATTAATTCGATTCAAAACTGAATAATTAACTACACTAACTTATTAACCATAATTATTAATAATATATAATAAGCCCATTATATTATAGATAAGTTTAGTATATTAGAGATAGATTTAATATATTATATAAGCTCCATATATAAAAATTTAATGAATTTATGAACATTATTATAATAGTCTTTAAAAAGTATTATGAGAAATAAATTTATTTGAAAAAAACCAAAATTTAACTTAAAAAAATGAAAAGAAAAGAAAGAAACCCTAAATAGTAAACAATTTGTGCTTGTGTTTCTTTCTAATTTCAAAGCATCGACTTCTATCTTTTTCTCCTTCAAGTTTTTGGTTTTCCATGTTTCCTTTCGACTTAAAATTTCCTAGTTAAACACTCAACACTGTTTTTCATTTCACTTGTTATTATATTTTTAATTTAGCATTGTTATTGTGTTATTTAATGTTATTTGTTTCTTTTAAACTTCTTTGAATTAAAAACAAATAAAAGAAGATAATTTTTTTTTATTAAATTTGTTTGTATAAAAAACTTACAAATATCAATTAATTCGATTAATCGCTCGAATTAATTGAAATGAATTCAGTTAGTTAATAGGTTTCAAAAAAAAATTATTTAGCTAACGGTTAAGGATTTCAATTTTTTGGTTAATTCGATTAATGGTAATTTAGTTCAGATATTAACCGAACTGATCATTTGAACACTCCTACCTAAAGCACAACCTTCATTTATGTCATTGTCCTTTAAACTTTTTTTTTTGAGCAAATTATCCTTTAAATAATTAAAGTAACAAATATATGTATTCATAAGTTATAAAACTTAAATTCTCAAATAAAGGTAAAACCTTTTAAAATATTAAAATAAGGGCCTAACATTTTTTAAATGTTCTTAAATAATATATTTTCATGTACATCATACACTTTGAAGTCATATGCTTAAAAAATAAAATGGCATGGCAACTAAGTATTGTTTTATAAAAAAAAAAAAAAAGAAGAGAAGAAAGGTAAACTATACAGATAGTCATTTAATTATCAAAGATTTTCAAATTAAGCACCCAAAATAAAAAAAAAAAGTTTGCAATTTAAGCACCCACATTACAATGTTCTGTCATTGGTCACTCTCGTTAAAATCACAGACGACATGTTGATATGGCAGTTAAATAAATCTATATAATAATAAATTTAGGCCTCAACATTTACATATTATATCAATTTAGTCATAATTTAGCCCTGAACCAAGGCAGAAAAGCTCGAAATGTTCAAGAATGTGGCAGACACTTCTAGTATGCATTAGAGCTAGACCTTTGTGGAACAAGGTAGAAGGTTCCAAAAGGTCTAGAAACATCCACTTGTACCTAGCATTCAATATAGTTATGTGGGAATGTTCTGAACACATGATGTAGATTGTCGGATAAAGTTTCTCTTAACCACTGGTTTTGAGGAGCTTGGCCTATAAATAGGAAGGCCGACTCCTCATTTGGACATACTTGACTTAAGTAATAAAAATCCTCCTCACATTTCTCCCAACCCTTGTGTGCTTTGAGTGTTGATTGTAGGAGCTCTCTTAGTGGCTTATTGTGACCTTAAGGCAAAGCTAGCCTATCTAAAAAAGGATCGAAGGTTGTACTTAGGCTCATTGTCATAAGAATTGAGCCTAAGATCATACATTTGTGGATTCAAAGTCTTGGAATGTGACAAGTGGTATCAAAGCTTGAGGTTGACCCCTAATACGCGCACATAGAGACCCAGTTCGACTGAGATGAGTCAATTCAAGAAGGAATGGATTTAGGTTTGAGTTGCAACACAAGAGGCCCTTGAAGAGCTAATCGAGGTGGTGCCAAGTTATCAAGGGCGTGGTGATTCCTTCAGAAGGGAAGAAGATAATATGAGGGTGTCTAAACAAGAGAAGGGTAAGATCGGGCAACTATGATAGAGAGCAGAGAGGTATAACGACAAAAATGTGCAAGTGTACACAATCGTAACAAATAAAAAAGTGATAAGTATATCGAGTTATCGTCTCCACAGGGACTGTCAATCAATTCTTTGTGGAAAATTATAATTTAAGAAATTGGTGAAGGTAAAAATAATATGAATTGTAAATGTGGTGCAACTAAATTAAATGAATTACTATCTAATTTAGTAAACTAACAATTATCTAAGTACAATATTAAAAATGACACAAAATGCAAATCTTGAAGAGTTTACTACAATTAGCATAAAAGTGTTAGAATAACCGTCCTTCCTAGCTTATTATCATTTAATTCTTTAAAAGGTGTTACGAAAAATTTGTGGCTAAATCAAACATTTATTAAACCTCAACATACTTAGTAAAACATTTTACTTATTTAATTATTAAACCTACCTCACATGTCTCCATCTTAATAGATTTACAGTTTCATAAGAAAATAATTTATAAGGCTATGCAAGGCAATAATAGGTTTTGTATTATTACAATTTGATTTTTAAATGATTAAACGTTAGACCATACAAGTATTGTATCGGATAATTAAAATCTTATTTAGTTAATTAATTAACTTAAACATTCTTTCACATAAATCATGCAATAGAAATTTCGTCTTAATTTTATCTATATGAATAAATGGATCATAAAGCGCCGAAAATCATTTACCAAAATTAAATGAAATAAATCATGCAAATCATATCATTCCAACACAAAAAAATTTAAGCCACCATGATATTATTGAAAATCAAATACTCAATTGAAATCATGTTTATGAATTAAACAAAACAAAAGATGAGGAAAAGAAAGAGAAACTCTAGTCGATTTTGGTCATGCTCAAGGTAAGATCCGTTCGGTCCTTCCTTCGTTCTTTTGGACTGCCACCACAACCAAGCAAATTGCTCCAACAACACTGATTAAGGCTGATCCCAAGACTTATGTAAAGCTCTTTTTCAAGAAAGGGGATGGAAAAAGAAAAAGAAAAGCTAGTGGAAGAAGAGAAGAGGATGAGAGTGAATGAAGAGATGGATGAGTGAATGTGTGTGGGAAATGAGGAGGTGAAAGAGAGTATTTATACTTAAAGATGGCAGCTTTAATTGACTAACAATAGTAGCCAATCCCCCTTCTCATGGCTGACCCTTGATAGTAGACAGAGGGGTTGAGATGGCTTTGCTAAATTTAGCTTAACGCCACAAGTGAGAATGCACAAAAAAGAGGAGGGGTTGGAACGAGTTTTTGCAGAAAGTTAAGGGTTGTTTTAAAAATATTATAATCAGCTTGATTACCTGATTTAGGAAGTAATTGGGTCGGCATTAGCCTGCTCTTCCCTTGGTGGATCAGTCCCCTTCAATTTAAAAAATCTAGGTCCCTTTCTCTGCAATAGGCTATGAGTAAATTCAACCCAATTTTTGTTGGATCAGAAATAATTTTTCAATGGGTCCAATGAGTTGATTTGGGGATTTCATGGCTTAATAATGATCAGCCTTCCTCATGTGTCAAATGATTTGAAAGATGCTTCGAAAATTTGATCTTCTCAAGGTGACTACCAAGCTAATTTTTCACTCTTTGTGCAAAACTATCGAAAATTGGTCAAATTATGCAAATTTAGTATAAAATAACTAAAATTCAAAATGTTTCATAAAATATTTCAAATTAATTATTTTATAATAAAATTCGATATAAAATACTTAGAAACTGCATGAATTAGTGCTCAAAAGGTGCTGAAAAATCTATATATTTTATTGTTTCCACACCCCCAAACTTAATTCATTATTTGTCTCGAGTAATACACAAATTTCAAAAGAAGTTTAAGAAAATAACCTTTGCAAAATTTCTTCAAAATTCATTTCTTCCCACAATTATGAGTTTAGTACAATTATGCTTAAGAACAAAAATTCTGAAATTATGTAACTTAAGTATACATAGTGTTCAAATTATTCTCAATAATTATCATGACAGTAAGAATAAACTAAGTGCTTTCTTAATAAATATATGTTAAATTCTTACCTATTAACTTTTATTCCCTCATTTAAGACTAAGTTGCAATCCTTAAGTTTAATTATGCCTTCATAAGTTGAGTTGAGAAATTTTTCTCCACTAATGTAGTCGGCACAGAAATCTGAATCAATAGGTCTTTTAAATAGGTTGTAATTTGGTTTTGTTAGGGGTAGGTAAAAGAGGGATAATTTTAATCTAAACACCCTAGACTCAGCTTGCATCAGGCCTTCGAAATAGATACCCTCGAATTCACCAACTGTTTTTGAACTTGAGTACACTTGCTTCTTCTACATCTATTTTTTTGAGTACATCTATTTTTTTTTTTGCTCGAGCATATTACTACATTTACTATAATATTTTTAAGCATTTGATACTTCTTTTCAACTCCCCCAAACTTATTTTCAGAGAATATTCTGGATAAACTGAGTCTAGTTTTTGGGATAATTTAGAGATAAATATTAAAAAATGGATGGCTCATGTATGCTAGGTTCCAATAAAATCAGGCCATATAGTCTCAAAGACGGGTTTCAAAGAATAAATATTCAATAAGGTTGGCTTGAAAGGCTTAAATGGTCTAAACAAAGTCTTTCTATATCATTTTTAAAATTTCATGCTTCCTAGGATTTCGCCTCAAGAAATTACTAAATAAATTCTAGAGATTTAAACTTTCATGCATGCTTAGTTTTTCTAAGGAATTAAAAAATTTAAGGTTTGATTTATATATTTTATTAAGACTAACATTTATGTCATAATTCATCTAACATAACAATTATTGAGATAGTATAACTTTATTTATATTAAAGTTTAGCATAATCAACAAAAAATTAAATTTTTGAGCAAAATATAACTTAATCACAATTTGATAGGAAAAATGAATTCTTGAAAAGAACAATTCAGCTTTTGGTCCCCCCTACTTAAGATGATTAATGTCTCCCATTGTTAAAAACGATAGATAAAAGGAATGAAAACATAAAAGTGAATAGATACTGTACATCAGGTAGGATCCTGATAATTTACTCAACTCAACTTCTTTTACATTTAATTTTTTTAACATTACTCATAATTATTCTACTTAACATCTCAACCCAAAACAATACACCTAATCTGAATAAAAAATATTACACATTTTAATCGTTAAGGCAATGATTCAGATAGTAGCCAAGCACACAATTCGATCAACAATTTAATGCATTAATTCGGTAACTTTCTAGCTACCCACTTTAGAACATCAACTTAATATTTATTCTTAGACAATGACAAATTTAATATTTATTTCTAGACAATAATTAAATTACAATTTTGAATATAATTTTAATACATTTATTCGGAACACCCTAATATGCAGAAAACCGATCGCTCTATTTATATGCATCAAACAACATCATATCTTCAAAATAAGATAACATTAACACTACATATAATATCATATTCAGGCCGTTTTATTAGCTCCATCTGGATAGCCTAATTAACACAATATGGTAGCATAACAACATCACAATTGAATAGCAACCACAACCATAAGGCAGTATAATTAACCAAGGTTAAGCACATTTATTTTGTCTTGCATTGGACAGAGCAACCATAAGGTAATATGTCAAATCAACACATTAACACATTCAGACAACTTAAAAACAACATTCAGACATAATAAATCACGACCCTTAGACACTATAGTTGGTAGCATTTAACACCACAAATTACAACTTTTAAACATCATAATTTGCAGCATTTAACACCTCAACATTCATGTACTACTAATTTCAGTATTCAATTGATAACTCTTGAAAAGAGTTATGTTTCATGGCTTTAGACCTAGCTAATTGCTTGTACTTAAGTACATTTTGTTGCATTTTAGGATACTTTAGTTAGCATTTTTGATATTGCATTAGGACTTGGGCTGTGTTGAAATTAGGTGCTTCTAATCGCTTGCTGTGGATTTGTGTGGTAGGAACAGGTTTTGGAATGAGGAAATAAAGGAGTGAAGTTTTGTTAGGGCAAAGTGTACTCAGTTTGCTAGCATAAATGCTGTGGCAATGCTGGGAAGACCAAGTCAACATTTTTCCCGCAACAGTCTCAGCTCAAATTCATGTACTAGATAAATGCCCCTAGAAAAGAATAAGATAATCATGAGTTGTTTGTTGACCCTAGCCTAGTCTATCTATAAAAGCCAAAGGAGGAAACCCTAAACAGTGAACAAAAAAAGTGAGAGAGATCCTTAGGCGTGAATAAGGGTTCGACTGCGCAAAAGGAAAGGAAGTCGAAGGCAGTCCTTCTTAGCCATCATAGGACGCTGTGCTACCAAAGTGTGGCTTGGGCAAGTGAAAGCTGTTTCCCAAAGTTCTTCCATTATTTCCATTAGTGTTCATCGAAAGATTGAATTGAAGTAGTTGAATAGAATCTCTGATAATATTTTGGTTTAGAATTTTATTTACCAGCCCATGAGCTAAATCTCATAGGGTTGGGATTACTTTCGATGAAACCTTAATTTATTTTTATGGATGCAGTATGTATCTAATTTACTTTACTGTTTCATTTTATTGTTCTTATTTCTTAATTAAAATGCAAACAATCTCTAGACATAGAAGACTGTTCGCATACTTATAAACTGATTCTAATTCCGAAAGGGTTGGATTGTTTGGATTAAAATTAAATGAAATGAGCAAGTATTAAATAGACACTTATAGTCGACCCTTAACATAGAGTCACGGTCATACAGAAGGAACTCATGCAAGATATCTAAAAGGCCTATAGACATAGGCAAGGTAACTTGAGGTTTTGCTCTCGCGAGAGGCAGGTCATTTCAGAACTCTTCTGTGCAGTAAAGTAGATACGATTTTGCTAATGCATTATTGATAGTAAAGGTCGATTTTGGGTAATCCTGATCTTCCGAATCAACATCACTTTATCCTTATTCTTTGTCGTAGTAACTTTGCCACAACATATTTAGTTGCTTATTTCTTTGTTTACAATCTATTCGGATAATCACTCTCGTTATTGCCATTCCATTTATGCTCGTACTTTTGTCATAGCATTTTCAAGTATTTATTAATTCCACATATTGCATACATCATTATTCCTTTTAATTGCCACTGCATACTTACCATAGTTTTACCATAGCATTAATCGCATTTTATTATAATAACTTGATCACTTTTGTACCTCAATCCGATCTTCGTGGGAATGATATTCGCTCATCACTTTATTACTTAATTCGATATATATACTTACACAAAATCTCCCCTTTAAATTTTCAGATTGTAAAACCTTTAAATAGCATTCTTGAACAACATAGTCCTCATCAGTTTAGACAGCATTATATAACATCTAAATAGCTCATATATATAATTTGTTCATTAACAAATTCAACCTTTTTTAAATTTACAGTCACTCAGACAACATTAATTAACGTCTAAACAACGATTTTTCTGCTGCACGAATGCACCAAACAGCAGCCCTTGAAACAACATAACTACACCACCTTTTGTACATCATTAATCCGATACACTAACCATCAATTAACTAAAGATTCTATAGTTTTAATTTATTTTCATTTTCAACTACCTGCATTATTAATGCAACACTAAACATCCTTCAATTTACAGATTTAGACACCAAAAATATACAGCTAAGTGATCCCATTTAATCCGGCACCTTAATTACCAATCAAGCAATTATTTGCAGCATTTAAATCAGCCCTCACTAACCTTCACAAGCTTCATAAACGATAGCAATTACACCTAAATTAACAGATTTGAGACACCAATTTCCAACATTTACTCTCTTCAATTTCATCACATTCAAATTATTTTAATCCAAAATCAAATGGACAGCATTCATGTAATATTCGGACAACAACCCAATCGTTCATCTCATAAACTTGAGCTAAAAACTGATAATCATGCATGGGGTTTGCATGCTACAAGTACTCATTCAATAGTTCAAACTCATCAATTTTCTTTTATTTCATTTCTCATACCAGCTAAAAGATTATCAATGAACAAAGAAGAAAATGAAGTGAACTTATTCGACTAACTCTATTTATGCACAATGTAGACAACCTTTTATATATATA
>JABFAF010278481.1:7492-19000 GCA_013677275.1 Gossypium schwendimanii
AGGGTCGAATATAAGGCATATGAGTGACAATTGGTGGTACTTCTTTGTCTGGTACATCAACAAGCTCTTCAGAATCAACTTTCCCATCCCGGCTTATGTCATCAATATCTAGGGATGCTATAATAGAATCCATAACTGGCTCACTAGTTTTGTAATACCCCTAACTGAATCCATAGCCAAAATAGGGTTATAGAGCATTACGGAGTTTACAATTCAAAAGGATAAAAAATTCAAACATTTTATATCAAATAATATTCATGTCAAAAATCAATAAAACAACATACATACTATCTCTTACACGAGCCCTCGAGGCCCAAAATATGCATTAGAAACAAGTCAGGACTAAATCGGATACTCAGAGAATTTTTAGGAAAACACTAAAATTTTTCAAAGCTGTAGGGGTCACACAGCCAAGAGACACGCCCGTGTCTTAGGCCATGTGGGCATTCAAAATAGAGACACACGGCCGTGTCTTAGCCTGTGTTAGTGCCAATGTAACTCTCTAACTTGGTCACACGACCAAGCCACATTCCCGTGTGCTAGGCCATGTACCCTTCGATGTAGCCTCACATGCCCGTGTGTCAGGCCGCGTAACAGCCCTGTAATTCACAATTTAATCACAATTTAGGTAAGTAAACATATCATATCCCAACTTAATATATCAATATATCACGTAACATCATTTCCATGTATTTCATGTAAATACATGTAGTAGTTCATATCAAACGCATATAATCTTGTAACAACATTGTACCTATTGAACCATTTAGAATATCATTGGATACTCGGGTGGATACTCATGTAGCACACACAAGGTGTACTGAACTATAATTTGTCAATTCCTGTACATGTATTCTCATACGAGCTCTGAATAAGTATGCTCTTACAAGATGTAAACGGTAAACTCATACAAGCTAAATATCGGTAAGCTCTCTAGAGCTGAGAATCGGTAACCCTAATGACATGTCATTCGTATCCTACGAATTCCTAAGGTTTAGATGGAACTCGAAAATCATCGTACGTCATCGGATATGCAATTAGTATTCATATATGAAAATAATGTAAATCACATACATATAATTCAATTAAAGCATATAATTACACAATTTAATTACACGAACTTACCTCGACAAGTATACGTAGATACGAAGGCAATTAATTCGAGATTTCCTCTTTGCCTCAATCTAACTCGTACGGGGTCTGACTGGATCTATACGAGTCAATTTAATCCAATTCAATATAATTCACATTCAATTTAGTACAACACACATTTTTGGCAAAGTTACCATTTTTCCCTTGTACTTTTATTTCCTTGTAATTTAGTCCCTAGGCTCGTAAAATGAAATTCACGTAATTTTTCCCTTATCCAAGCCTAGCCAATTTCTATGCATACTAATAGCAGCCCATACTTTTCAAAAATTCATAAATTTTCTATATTATATTTTTTATTTTTCAACTTAGTCCCTATTTGACAATTTCACTAAAAATTCCTTTTCAAAAGTTGTTTATCTAACAACAACGAATCGTATTCTATCATCAAACTTCAAAACTCACATATATTCATTAATGGTAAAAACTTAATAGCTTAAGAAGTTCACAAATTAGTCCCTGGGCTAGCTAGAATAGGTTACAAAGATCCTGAAAACGTAAAAATCATTAAAAACGGGACAAAAATCACTTACCAATCAAAGAAATAGGACTATCCGAACCCTAGCTCAATAATGCTTTATGTTTTCTTCAACTTTCAGTTGAAAATAAGAAGAAAAAGTTGATACTTCACTTTGGTTTTATTTAATTTAACATATAATTACCTTTTTACTAGTTTTACCTTTAAAAGCATTAATAATTATACAATTGCCAAGACATGTACATCCACTATCAAGTTAAATGGTCTAATTACCATATAAGGACTTCCAGTTTAAAGTTCTATAGCTATTGAATACCTTTAGGTATTAGAACTCCACTTTTGCACTTTACGCGATTTACTCCTTTTTATCAAATTAAGCATGTAAACAGTAAAATTTCTTAACGAAATTTTTATTCGATATACTGTCATGCTCTAGACCATAAAATAATAATAAAATAAATTTTTCAACTTTGAATTTGTGGTCCCAAAACCACTGTTCTAATTTCACTAAAAACAGGTTGTTATAACTCTCCCCCTAAAGGAATTTTGTCCCCGAAAATCTCACCAAAAAGAGGTTCGGATATTACTTTCTCATTGCTTCTTCAGGTTCCTAGGTGGCTTCTTCTATTCCATGTCATTTCTAGAGAACTTTTACTAAAGCTATGTTCTTGTTTATTAATTCTTTCACCTCTCGGGTCAGAATTCTGATCAATTTTTCACTGTACGATATATCAGGTTGAATCTCGACATTTGTCGAAGAGATAGCATGTGAATGGTTAGATCGGTACTGTTGTAACATAGAAACGTGAAAAAAATTATGAATTCTTTCAAGTTCTGACGATAAAGCTAATCTATATGCAACAGGTTCGATTCTTTCAGTAATCTCATACGGCCCAATAAATCACGGACTCAACTTTCCTTTGCGATCGAATTGAAGAACTTTCTTCTAGGGTGATACTTTCAAGAATACTTTATCATTGACTCGGAATTCTATATCTTTATATTTCAAATCTGCATACGATTTTTGATGATCTGAAGCTGCTTTCAAGCTATCTTGGATTACTTTCACTTTTTCCTCAGTTTCATGAATCAAATCAACCTTGTGTATCTTTTTCTAACTAATTTCAGTCCAGTATAGCTGAGTTCGACATTTTTTACCATACAGAGCCTCATACGGTTTCATCTTTAAGCTCGACTAAAAAATATTATTATACATGAATTCAACCAAAGGTAAATATTTCTCCCAGTTGCCTTCAAACTCTAGTACACAACATCGAATCATCTTTAAGCTCGACTAAAAAATATTATTATACATGAATTCAACCAAAGGTAAATATTTCTCCCAATTGCCTTCGAACTCTAGTACACAACATCGAATCATATCTTTGAGAATCTGACTTACTCGCTTGGACTGATCATCGGTCTGAGTGTGAAATGCAGTGCTAAAATGCAACTGCATACCAAGAGCTTCTTATAACTTTCTCCAGAATCACGATGTAAACTAGGGATCTTTATCCGAAATAATAGAGATTGGCACTCCGTATAACCTGGCAATTTCAGAAACATATAAATCAGCTAATCTATCAAGGGAGAAATCTATATGGATCGAAATAAAATGTGTGGACTTTGTCAAACATTCAACGATAATCCAAATGGCATCTTTCTTTTTCAGAGATAAAGGTAACCCCGATACAAAGTCCATAGTAACTCTATCCCATTTCCACTCCGGTATCATCACTGGCTGTAGCAGTCTTAAAGGTACCTAATGTTCAGTTTTAACTTGCTAACATATCAAACATCTCGATACAAAATTAAAAATCTCGCGTTTCATTCTCGGCCACCAATACATTTTTCTCAAATCGTTATACATTTTATTGCTTCTCAGGTAAACAGACAAGCTACCACTATGGATTATTCAATCAAATCGTTATACATTTTATTGTCTCAAATCGTGTAAAATGTTCTGTATAATCTCTGGATTATTCGGTACACAAACTCTACCTCTGAATAGCAAACAATCATCGAGTCCTATCTGAAATTTTGAATCAGAAGTTGACTCACACTGTACCTGTTTAGCTAACAAGTCACTATCACATTTTTGAGCTTTGCGGATCTGTTGTAAGCACATCAGTTTAGGTTTTAACTCGGCTAAGATTGAGCCATCATCAGATAATGATAGTCGGGTATTCATCATTGGCAGAGCAAACAAGGACATTCTAATCAAAGCATCATCAACTACGTTTGCTTTTCCCAGATGATAATCAATGATCAACTCATAATCTTTTAACAACTCAAGCCATCTGTGATATCTCAAATTTAGATCTTTCTACGACATTAAATATTTTAAACTCTTATGATCAATAAATATGTGACATTTTTTGCCGAACAAATGGTGTCGCCAAATTTTCAATGCAAACACTATAGTTGCCAATTCTAAATCATGCGTCGGATAGTTCTTTTTGTGTGGCTTTAACTGTATAAAAGCATAAGCTATTACTTTGCCTTATTACATTAAAGCACAGCCTAAATCATTCAATGATTCATCGCTAAAAATCACAAATTCTTTACCTGAATTAGGCTGAACCAAAACTGGTGCTTTGGTCAATAGTGCTTGCAACTGATTGAAACTTTGCTAACATTTATCTGACCATTCAAACTTCACATCTTTCTATAATAGTCGCGGCATCGGTGTAGCTACCATAGAGAACCCTTTGACGAATCTTCAGTAATAACCAGCTAATCTTAGAAAAATTTTGACTTCAGATAATTTCTAGGTGGTTTTCAGTCACCAACTATGAAAATCTTACTCGGATCAACTCTGATGCCTTTGGCTGATACTATATGTCCCAAAAAACTGGCTTCTCGGAACCAAAACTCGCATTTGCTAAATTTAACAAACAATTATTTATCTCGCAGAGTTTGCAAAACAATTCTCAGAAGCTTGGCATGTTCAGTCTTGTCTCGAGAATATATCAAAATATCATTAATAAGTACCACAACAAATCTGTCTAAATATGGTCTGAAGATTCTATTCATCAAATCCATAAATACTGTAGGTGTGTTAGTTAAACCAAACGGCATCAAAAGAAATTCATAATGTCCGTACCTAGTTCTGAATGCAGTTTTTGGCATATTCGTATCTTTCACTCGTAGCTGATAGTAATCAAAACGGAGATCAATCTTCGAGAATACTGTGGCACCTTTCATCTGATTGAACAAATCGTCAATTTGAGACAGTGGATATTTATTCTTGATCGTAACCTTGTTAAGCTGATGGTAGCCAATACATAATCTTATCGATCTGTCCTTTTTCTTATCTAATAGAACCGATGCACCCCAAGGTTAAAAACTGGGTCGAGAAAAACCCCTATCTATTAACTCTTCCAACTATTTTTCAACTTTTTTAACTCGGTAGGAGCCATTCTGTAAGGTTCTATCGATATTGGTGATGTTCCTAGTACAAGCTCTATAGCAAACTCAACCTCTCTGACCGGCTGTAATCCAAGTAACTCCTTTGGAAACACATCGAGATACTCGCAAACCACTGGCACTGATTAAGGCTTCGATTCAGACATTTTAGTATCCAATACATAAGCAAGGTAAGCATTACAACCTTTTCTCACATATTTTTGCGCTGACATAGCTGATATCACAATAGGTAACCCATTCAGATCATCTGATTCAACACGAAGCGTCTCACTGTTATGACATTTTAATACAATTAGCTTTTGTCTACAATTTACAACAACATTGTGCAGAGTTAGCCAATCTATGCCAAAAATCACATCGAATTCATCAAATGGTAATAGCATCAAATCAGCTGAAAAACTGTAACCTCAAGTCATTAAAGGACAAGTCTTGCAGACTTTATCAACTAGCACATATTGGCTTAGAGGGTTTGATACTTTAACAACGAATTTAATGGACTCAATAGGTAAATTCTTCTTAGACACTAAATTCATGCACACATACGAATGGGTTGATCCCAGATCAATCAATGTAGTTACATCAGTATCATAAATAGAGAAAGTATTGGTAATAACATCTGGCGCAGAAGTATCCTCACGATCGCAAATAGTATAAGCCCTAGCTGGTGCTCGTGCCTTGGATCTTACAGCAAAGTCTTTCGTTACACCACGACTACCACTCACATTTCTAGGATTACGAGGTGGTCTACCTCTCGCAGTAGTATTGCTAGGTCTCGTGGTCTAAGCTTTCTCTTACTCAGATTTCTCTAGGCAATCTCTAAGATAGTGGTCGAAAGAATCGTATATAAAGCACACACCACTCTTTACTCGACAATCACCATAATGTGGTCTATTACAGTGCTTACACTATGGTTTGGCATCTCTAACACTACCCACACTCGCTACAAGTGGAGCCTGAGGTTTAGGACTGGAGCGTCAGGTACCTCTATCTCTATTATAATATCCCACAGAAGTAGTAGAACGGTAGTGATATTTTTTAGATTTCTTCGATGCTGACTAGTATGACTTTCCTGTCAATCTCTTTCTCGAATCTCTAGCTTCAAATTTAGTTTGTCTTTTCTCTTTACTCAGCTCCTCTGCTTTATGTGCTCTGTCAACTAAAACAACAAATTGTTTCAACTTAATGATTCTGACTAAAAACATTATATCCTCGTTTAATCCATCTTAAAACCGCTTACATATTACAGTCTCCGTTGAAATACACTCTTGAGCATACTTACTCAATCGAAAAAAATTGGTTCATATTCAGAAACTATCATACGGCCCTGCTTGAGCTCGAGAATTTCTTTATGTTTCTGATCCAAAAACTTCTGACTGATATATTTCTTTCAGAACTTGATTTGAATGAATTCCAAAGTGACCCATTCTCTCAACACTACAGAAGTCAATGTATTCCACCACTGATAAGCCGAATCTTTTAGTAGAGATACTGTACACTTAAGACATTCAACCGGTGAATAGAATAGTTCGTCAAGAACCCTGATGGCATTCTCTAGCCAAAATTTAGCTCTCTCAAGATCATCTTTAGCAGTAGCTCAAAATTCTTCAGCCCCATACTTACGAATCTTATCAATAGGAGGCTTCCTAACTTAGATTGTTTTTGTACCTTGAGGAATCACGGGAATCAATTGGGGAACATAAGGGGGTGGAAGTTGTTGAGCAACCGGGTTCGTCTGTACAAACTCGGTGAACCACTCATTCATCACCTGGAAGAAGGCCTCCTTAGCCTCTCCTCCTTGACCCTCAGAAATAGGCCTTGTACCGCTCAAAGCTACTCCGTGAACGGAGGCTTGAGCATTACTCTCTACTTTATCAGAATCAGCACGGTTGGATGTCATTGTTATATGAAAACATGTTTTAAAACGATCAGGAGATATCACACTATCATAGTTTATATAATGGCATGTATAGCTAGACTCATTCACGCTACGTTCAGCTCGAGAATCAACTAAACCGTAGCTCTGATACCAATAAATGTAACACTCCTAACCCGAATCCATCATCAAAACAGGGTTACGGAGCATTATCAGAGTTTACAATTAAAACGAATAGAAAATTCAAACATTTCATATCATATAATATTCATGTCAAAAATCAATAAAAAAACATACATATTGTCCCTTACACTAGCCCTCGAGGGCCAAAATATGCATTAGAAACAAGTTGGGACTAAATCGAATACTCAGAGAATTTTTTAGAAAATACTAAAAATTTTCAAAGCTGCAAGGGTCAGACGATCGTGTGGGCATTTGAAATAGGGACACACAGTTGTGTCTCAGCCCGTGTCTGTGCCCGTATAACTCTTTGACTTGCTTATACAGCCAAGCCACACGCCTGTGTGCTAGGCCGTGTACCCTTCGAAGTAGCCTCACACGCCCATGTGTCAGACCGTGTACTAGGCCATGTAACAGTCTGACTTGCAAACCTTTTTAAAGCTATAAGGGGCACATGACCGTGTCACTGACACACAGTTGAGAAACACGCCGGTGTCTCTGCCCATGCGGATGAAAATATGTCATTTTACAAGCCATTTTTCTCACCCAATTTGGCATCAACCTACACCCAAAAATGCACACTTACACAATCTATAAGCAAACATCCAAAACAAGTAAAATCAAGCCTTAAACATGTATTATTTTCACATACAACCAATGTTCCCTTACGCACCTCAAATAAAAATATTTAAACATGTATATTCATGTATATAATTTAACCAAATAAGCCAACAATTTGCCAAACCATTTTGCATCATTTCTTGCCACATCACTTACCTACCAAAACATACCATGTAATCTATTTACCATAACACAACCATTTGGTACCAAATCGATTTCATAAAGTATCATATTTAGACATATATGCCTTACAAAACAAGGTACCAATTCATCACATCATAAAACAGAAGTACAAAATGTAAACGTAGCTATCATTTTACCCTTTTATCATGCAACCATATCAAACATATCATTAACCATGTTAGGGCCACATATATGCATACCAAAATCTACCAAATCACAAGCCAACTCAAATGGCTATAACATAACAAATCATATAGGGTATCATTAGCGAAAATAACCTATACATGCCATTACAACCAAAATGTAACAAACTAAAAGTACCAAAAGAGCCGATAGATAGTGTGATATAGCTCCGACAAGCTTCCAACCCGAACAAGTTTTGAATCACTATAAAACATGAAAAATAACACAAAGTAAGCATTTAAGCTTAGTAAGTTCGTATAACATAGAATGTAACTTACCATTTAATCATAATTTAGGTAAGTAAGCATAGCATATCCCATCTCAATTTGGCCAAAAGCCTAAACACATATTCATCAACATGTTAGCCATGTAAAGCACATATAATATCCAATACACATGGATGAACTCAACCATTATACAAATTTCATATACATGTAACATCATTTCCATGTATTTCATGTAAATACCTGTAGTAGTTCGTATTGAACTCATATAACCTCATAATAGAACTATGCCCATTGAACCATTTAGAATATCATTAGATACTCGGGTAGTACATATAAGGTGTACTGAATTGTAATCCGTCAATTCCTGTACATGTATGCTTATACGAGCTCTGAATTGGTATGCTCTTACAAGCTGAATATCGGTAAGCTTATGTGAGCTGAATACCGATAAGCTCTCTCGAGTTGAGAATTGATAACCCTAATGACATGTCATTCGTATCTTACGAATTCCTAATATTCAAACGGGACTCGGTAATCGTCGTATGTCGTTAGATATACGATTGTATTCACATATGACAATAATGTAAATCACATAAATATAATTCAATTAAAACATACAATTACACAATTTAATTACACAAACTTACCTCAACGAGTATACGTAGATACGGAGGCGATTAATCTGAGATTTTCTCTTTGCCATAATCTAACTCTTTACGAGGTCTGACTGGATCTATACAAATAAATTTAATCCAATTCAATATAATTCACATTCAATTTAGTCCAACACACATTTTGGCAAAATTACTATTTTTCCATTGTACTTTTAATTCTTTGCAATTTAGTCCCTAGGCTCAAAAAATGAAATTCATGCAATTTTTCCCTTACCCAAGCCTAGTCGATTTCTATACATACTAATAGCAGCCCATATTTTTCACAAATTTACAAATTTACCATATAATATTTTCTATTTTTCAATTTAGTCCCTATTTGACAATTTCACTAAAAATTCCTTTACAAAAGTTGTTTATTTAACAAAAACCATTCATATTCTATCATCAAACTTCAAAACTCACATATATTCATCAATGGTAAAACCCTAATAGTTTAACAATTTCACAAATTAGTTCCTAGGCTAGCTAGATTAAGTTACAACGATCCTGAAAACGTAAAAATCATTAAAAAAGGGAAAAATCACTTACCAATCAAAGAAATAGGACTAGCCAAACCCTAGGTTAACAATGGTTTCCTTTTTCTTCAACTTTCGGTTGAAAATAAGAAGTAAAAGATGATACTTCACTTTGGTTTTATTTACTTTAACATATAATTACCTTTTTACTAATTTAACCTTTAAAAACATTAATAATTACACAACTGCCAAGCCATGTACATCCACTATCAAGTTAAATGGTCTAATTTTCATATAAGAACTTCCACTTTAAAGTTAAATAGCTATTTAATACCTTTATCTATTAGAACTCTACTTTTGCACTTTACGCAATTTAGTCCTTTTTATTAAATTAAGCATGTAGACGGTAAAATTTCTTAACAAAATTTTTATTTGATAATACTATCATACTGTAGACCATAAAATAATAATAAATTAAATTTTTTGACTTTAGATTTGTGGTCTGAAAACTGCTATTCTGATTTCACTAAAAATGGGTTGATACAAGTTTGTTTACCACTCCTAAGAGTGATAGCTTTATAGTGATCTTTCCCCCACGGGCTAGGGTTTTCGGTGTTACTAGGTAAGGAGCCTTGTGGTCGAGTATTCAGATTTGAAGCAAGCTATCCAAATTGTGCCTCCAATGCTCGAATGGAAGATGAATTTCCTTGAACAATAGCTTCTGTGCTAGTAATATGCTCCCGCATTAACGCCTCAAGAGTAGTTAATGGGTCAGAAGTATAAGCTCTTGTCTACTATTGTTTTCGCTATCCTTGATCATTTAGATTCATCATTTGTGGTTGTATCTGCATTTGATGTGACTGTATTCGACATTGTTGTAGATACAATCGAGGATGTTGATTGTAGTTCTCTTGTTGATTGTAATTCCCTTGTCACAGATTATAGTTGCCCTAAGTAGATGCATTCTGATATCTGATTGTCATAGCATTTTGTTCAACATTCTGAGTTCCCAAAATTGTTGGTTGTGTGTAGAGTTGTTGTAAGAGTTTCCATAAGAATTGTTGCAAATATTACTGACATAACAAGCATTTTCTGCATGTTGCGGGCAATCTTCATAACTATGGTTGTCACCACAAATTTCATAGTAAAAGGTAGGCGTATCCAATTATTGAGAAACCTGTATAAATGCAACGTCACTCGACCCTTGTATATTTTTAATTATGTTTGTGAGCGAAGAGACTTGGGCACTTAGCGCGTATATTGCATCCAATTCAATAACTCCTGGAGTAGTATTTGCTTATGCAGCTCTATAAATAGGATATTGATAATCATTTTGAGCAACTCTCTCAAGAATTCTCACAACATTGCTGTAAGTGCAATCCAGCAGTGGTCCATTGGCTGATGCATTGACAAGATTCCTTGTATGTGAATTCAGACCGTTATAAAAAATCTCAATTTGTGTTTCTGGTTGAATGTCCTGCATAGGACAACATCAAAACAAAGATTTATAATGTTCCCATGTGGTGTGAAGATTTTCATCATCTAGCTGATGGTAAGCAATAATATCATTTCAAATACAAGCATTCATTATTGGTGGGTTAAATCACAAAACAAACTGCATGGCAAGAGCATTCCAAGAAGTAATTGATCTAGCAGGTAGCCCAAGAAACCAAGTGCGAGCTCTCCCTTGTGAGGAATAGGGAAATAATTGCATCCTTAAGGCATCATCAGGAACGCCTTGTTGACTAAAGGAAGCACAGATCAATAAAAAGGATTTAAGATGTTCTCTCGCATCTTCACATGGCAGTCCAGCATATTTGCCATTGGAGTTCAACATTTGAAACAACACTGGCTTGAGCTCAAAGTTCCCAACTTGAATTGTTGGTCTAACAACTCCTGGCTGTAAATCATCCAAAACAGGGACTACATAATCTCATATAGTTCTATTGTGGATGTGAGCATTTTGTGGCAACAATGGGTTATGAATGATTTGAGGTTGTATCAAGGGTATGGCTGCATTGTTATAGAGCACGCCACAACTCAACTGGAGGTCCAA